>JAMKCH010013328.1:0-66657 GCA_023653785.1 Ophioderma brevispina | reverse complement strand
CCCCTTAAACCTGGACAACCCCCCTTAAACCCGGACAACCCACCTTAAACCACAACAAGCCCCCTTTAAACCCAGACCCCCCTTAACCCGGGACAACCCCCCTTAAACCCGGACAACCCCCCTTAAACCCGGAACAACCCCCCCCTTAAACCCGTACAACCCCCTTTAACAAAACCCGACAAACCCACCTTAAACCCCAACAATCCCCCTTAATCCCAGACACCCCCTTAAACCCGGACAACCCATGTGCAATGTTCCACGGCACATGCGCGCATCGCTTGCACGTTGCGCATGCATACGCTATTATGTGCCACAAAAACCCTTATAACAACCCAAACCCCCCCCTTAACCCAAAAATCCCCTTAAACCCAAAAATCCCCTTAAACCCAAAACAACCCCCCTTAAACCTGACAACCCCCCTTAAACTTGTGCAACCCACCTAAACTCAAACCCACAACAACCCCCTTAAGAGCCCCATACACGCCCCCTTCCACCCGGGACAACCCCCTTAAACTCGAACAACCCACCTTAAAAACCGCCAACATCCCCCCTTAAGTCCAGACCACCCCTTAAAAACCCGGACCAACCCCCTTAACCTCGGACAACCCACCTTAACCCCCCCCAAAAATCCCCTTAAACCCCCCACACACCCCCCCTTAAACCTGGACACCCCCCTAAACCTGTACAACCCCCCTTAAACTTGCATCCCCCCTTAAACCACACCAACCCCCTTAGCCGGCAGACAACCCCCCCCTTAAAACCCGACAACCCCTTTAAACCCTGACAAAACCCACCTTAAACCCCAACAACCCCCTCCTGTCCAGGACACCTCCCCCCTTCGACCCCCTTACAACCCCCCTTTACCCCCCACAACCCTACCCACCCCCTTAAACCCCATCATCCCCCCTTAAACCCAACAACCCGTTAAGCTGGACAACCCCCCTTAAACCCGACAACCCCCCCTTAAAGACAAGGCCAACAATGCCCCTTAAACCCCGGCCCCACCCGCCCCCTTAAACCTCGGACAACGCCCCCTTAACCCCTGACCCGCCCCCTTAAACCCGACCAAACCCCTTTAAAAACCTGACAAACCTCCTTAAACAGAATAAATCATCGCTAGAGTACATGATTCCCCACGCCCTCATCAGTTTTCCTCCTCAAAATCGGAAACTTTTTTGGTTAAAAATGCCCCAATTAACTCAATTAAACCCTACCCTGAACCCCGGACCGGGTCGTTTTTGCCGACCAACGGCCGCAAATGCAACGAGGTGCAATCTATCAATTTTATTTTTAACGGCCGAGATGCAACGAGTAACAAATTTTGCGTTTCATCGCATCTCGGCCATTTTTCCGGCACAGGAAATAAAGTTCGTAAAGTGGTTAACGTCCGCCGATGCAACGAAGACATCGGCTTTTTCCCGGAAGACGGCCCCTATGCAACTAGTCCATCGCGTCATTTTCCGTCCCGGAAGACTGGCCAAGCACGAGGAAGCATCGGGCCATTTTCCGGAAAGACGTCCCAGATGCAACGAGGAACATGTGTGCGAATGCAATGATAACAGGGCTCCTAAATAAAAAATAAATAAAATCCCTGGATGCGTACTGCACACTGATCTGCATGAAATAGCTTATAGTTCGCCAGTCGTGAGTGGCGGCTATTACGCTACCGGGTCATAGTCGTGCGTGGCGCTATTACCGACGTCATGCCCGGTTTTACTTCTGAATGCCGTTTTATGCATAATTAAAAGTAGCTTTTTTTAGTTTTTCGACAATGGGGCCGCTATCACCATCTGATATCGAAATTTGTACTAGAGGCTTTGGTCCACCGTGTCACCCGCCTGATGAAAAAGCATTGCGCCTTCTTCTGCGGGCAACCGCCGAATGCCATAAAAGCATCGCATCATTTTCCCGAATGAAACTTCCCCATTAGCAACGAGGAACATCGCGTCAATTTTTCCGGGAAGACGCCCAGATGCAACTGGAACATCGCGTCATTTCCGTAAAGAACGGCCCATATGCAACGAGGAACATCGCGTCATTTTCCGTAGAAACGGCCCAATGCAATGAGAGTTCAATTTGCGCGCAAAACCCCATAGTTGTGACGGCCGAGAGCAACGAGAAACCTTTTCCGACCGGTTACCACGTTTTCGTTGCACCCGCATTGCGTCTGGGCCGTGTTAGGGTCTTAAAATTATCCAAATTAGGTACCTAATTAGCATATGCCACGCCCATAAATCTAATCAGATGAAGGGCATGGGCAGCACGATCCCACCCACCAAGTTTACATCACCATAACCCTTATGGGTTCTTTTGGGTAAAAATACCCTAATTTAACTCAATTAATTAATTAGTGTCTAACCCGATCACCCTAATATCTTTTATTCCGATTACAGATTTTAAAATTTTAAATCGTTTTCATGTCCATTCCGATTTTTTTCTGTGTTTAGTTTGGCAATCGGTACCACGGCAGCGCGATCGGATCCAGATCTCGTATCCATTCGTCTCCCTGGCAATGGCCAAACTTGATAGATCCAGATCGGCAATGCGTACATGGTGTGTACACGCTTGGTTTATTGTCGGTGCACTTCAAGTGCGTACATTTAGGTTTACGCGTAAAGTATTCCTCGAGCACCAAGGTTTGAGTGTCGCCTTGTACACTTTACGCTTGGAAAGGGCGCTGTAACACTTTCGCACGTCACTGCGTCATGGTAGAGTTCTTAAATGGTCTCCCCATGAGCTGGATCTGTAATCTGTTCTTGGTGATCGCAAATCGAATTGGATCTGCCCACTGTGTCGATTGCCCCTTTTTTTCTGCATTAATTTATCATCTGCGTTTTTCGACAGGCAGACACTCTGCAATAAAGTACGCAGATGATTTAGTTACCCAAACTGCAAAAATAGTTTATTTATATGAACAACATACACACTCTTGTGTACATAAAATAATAAATTGATTGTTTCATTCATGCAATTTTTGATTTTCACTTTTTGGCCATCAGTTTTTGACCAATTTTAAGTTCAAGTTTGGACCTCTTTGATATAAATTTAATCGGTATAGAAAATTGGTAAAAATGAGAATTTTGGCGATACCGATCAAGATACCTAATACGGTCATAATCTGCCGATTTCAGAACTGCCGATCATATCGGTTCTTCCTATTAATTTGCAAAATTAGGTACCTAATTAAGCATATGCACTCCCATAATCTATCAGATGAAGGTTCATTGCAAGTCTATCCCACCCACCATTACATCACCATAACCCTTATGGGGCTCTTTTTGGGTAAAAATACCCCAACTTAACTCATTAATTATGCAAATTAGTACCTAATTCATATGCCACTCTCATAATCTAATCAGATGATGGGCATGGCAGTCCGATCCCCACGACCAAAGTTACATCACCATAACCCTTATGGGTCTCATGTTATGGCGTTCAAGATTATACCCCAAATTACCTCATTAATTATGCCAATAGGTACCTAATTAGCATATGCCACGCCCATAATCTAATCCGATTAAGGTCATGGCAGTCCGATCCCACCCACCAAGTACATCACCATAACCCTTGGGTCTCATGTTATCGCGTTCACAAGAGTGTGTTGGACGCCGCCGACGCCGCCTTGACTGATATCATAATCCCCCTTCTGCTTTTCAGCCAGGGATAATAGGTCCGTGACCCCCCCGCCATTTCCTGATTTTTTGCTCTAACTTAGAAATGTTTTACTATAGTTTTTTTTTCCTCAACATATTCTAATGCTTTATACATCTAGTTGGAAGAATTCAAACTGCTGACAGTCTATCAGCATGGAGCGTTTTGAGCGGAAAACACATGGCCGCCAAAGTTCCCATTTTTTTAATGAAAATTATCAACTCTTTTTAAATGATTGATTGGGCTTACAAATATGTTTGTTATGCCAAGATCTATACAAAAAGTAGTTTCTAGTAGCCTGAGTCTCAATGTTAATATTTTTTCGTGTTTTTTACATTCCAGTTGTTTATTAAAGAGGGCGTCTTACTCATAATGTACAACACAAGGGGGCAATGTCAAACCATGTTGAACAAGGGGACCGTGTTAAAGGTGCCAACTTACGGATATACTATCAGTAGATTTGGCAGGCAGGTTGGCACGATAATATAACTAATAACAATCTTGATATACGCGGCGAATGCAGAGGCCTCTATGCGCAAAAGAAAAAAGATCAATTATAGCCATGATTAAAATGACAGTCAAAGCAATAGCTAAAATTCTAATGTGAAAACAACTATGTATACATCAATTAATACACACAATTCAGACTAATTAGGAGAATAATTTAAGTAGAAATTCAACCGTCAGTATTCACACCCGTGTGTTATGAACAAACAAAGGCAACCACAATGACAGAGGCTAGAATAAAATGTATGTCAACAAAACTGAAAGTCCAAGGAGCACAAGTCCTGAATGATCATACTAGATAGTCTTTAATTCTTTTGCATATTATCGTTATCGTTGACTATCTAATCGTGACGAGTTGCGTGAAGAAAAAAGCAAAACTCAAGGTGATTTTACCAATTACACACACTAGATATACCCAAAGACGTTGCTAGACGTCACAAAGTCAGCATCTCACAGCCCGTGACTACGCCGAGGATCTAGGCTCTAACAGGCCCATCTGAATGTGGGTGCACAAGATTTTTACTAACATCACTTGTGAATGCTGCATCTAAATGCATACATCTAAATGCAAAGAAGACGGAATATGACCGCACCTGCACTACAGACGTACCCAACTCAAAGAGCATCAGGGACTTAAATAACTGGTACCTCATGTTGCCACCAGCAGAAAAAGACTTTTCTGTCACACAAAGAACCAGCTTGGAATGCCTGCAAATAACTAACACCACTTATGGGTACTCTGCTACTTATCTCCAATTCAACAAGATGAAGTTCTTTAGAGCATGTGTAGAGAGGATCTGGTTATATGGATCTGATACCTGGACCATACAGAAAAGCTACAGGATAAACTGGAAGACACCTACACCAGGCTTCCTATGCCTAGTACACATAGATCATGGCGTTATCACATGACCAAAGCACAGATATATGTAGATATCCCTCCGATTTCATCTTCTGTTGCCCTGCTGAGCACGATTTGCTGGTCATTGTTATTGTGCGATTGATTAATTATTCCGCATGTTGGAGGTTATACCATGCCAAACCGGGTCGTCGCCCCTTTAATAACACCATGCCCGATTGCTCAAGACCTCAGCAGGATCCATCTGACAATCCCAACTTAATGACGGACTGCGACATTTGGCGCTACATCGTAAACAGCACCTTGGTTACGGCCGCTAGATAGATGGACGTACATCCACACATATCTTATTTATATCTTTAAATTATATATGAGCTTGTGTTACACATGGTGAATTCCCCAACCTGAATTTTAGGAAGAATTAAAAGCTCCAAATGCCAGTACTTGAACTACCCCCTCTTCGATGTTTCAACAATATCAAAAGATATCCAGATAAGCTGGCAGTAATGGATTGGCCAGAGAGAGTATCAAGGCTCAATGATATTTACCCACTGAACACCGAAGATAAGTTTGAGCAACTACTTCTTTTCCAACGAAGTTCTAATCAAGGGGCAAACCTGCAACTGCTTACAAACTGATGCTCAATCTCCGAGTAGAAAAACCTCCTCTATCTCTGGCGGTGTCTACGACTCTGACCTGCAGTGGAGACCCCAAGATCTAACATTTTCATCGGCGACCAGGTTATTTATTCATTCACTTTCTGCTTCTCATCTGGAATTTCCTCTTGACAACATTCCTGCTACTAATCAAAATGGGTCTTTGGGTGACATGGTAAAATTTATTTAAAAAAAAAAAAAAAAAAAAAAAAGTGAAAGTTTAAAAATTATGAGGTCTGTGGTGTGACAACAATGCTGAAAATGTGGGGTCTAACAGCCTTACATACGCATCACCGTCAAAGTGGTGAGTGACCCCTTGGTGGCTAATCTCACTGATCTTAGTCCACCTTATATGCATCTTGTCCCATTCAAAGTACATAAAACAATTGCCTGGGATTGTACTTCTTTTTTATATCCCTTAAGTCCCTAGAGTAAAATGCCTAGCAAACCTACGATCACTGCAAAAAAGGGAGCTATATTTTGTTTGTTAGATCTTGGGATCACTTTCCGTGGTTAAAAACACAAAGCAGGGGTCCCGCTCCGTGATTTTGTGATAAGGGGAAAAAATGGCATTTAGGGGTTTAAAGATTAAGCGCCTACATATCAGATTCTCAATTCAATGACCAAGTTAATAATGCTAATTGACCCATAAGGATAAGAAAATGATCATTTTTTTTATGGAATTACCGCCAATATTGACGGGGATTGGCTTTGTTTTTGGATATGGCCCAACAAGTCAAATTACATACTAAAGGTTTAATGGGATATCTAGAAATTCACTAACATTGTTTGGCATAGGTTTTCTGACAATTAATGTACACTGAGTGTTTGAACCAATTTTACAGTGAAACAACCAAAAGATCGGTTGTCATTACACAATTGAATTGAACCGTGTCAAATTGTGTCTTGTGACTATATGATTTTCACAGAGTGAATTTTCGTATAAAACAAATGGAGGGAGCGCTCCTCTTAAGACACCTCATACCAAAACCTGTCGGGAAAGATCTCATTACAGGACTCATACCAAAACGAAACCTTGGTCAAGAAACCTTCAGAAGATTGAACATATATCAAAGAACCAACAACATCAAATGAAACCCTGTCAGGATGATTCTAATTTAGGACTCACACACAAAAACCATGAATGTGAGTATTGCATGATACGTCCACATTTACAACCGGACTGACCAGACCACTAAAACTGCATATACTGATAAAAAATCAAACTTTAACCATTATTTTCACAAGTTTGCTATTTTGGCCGGCCACTATTACTTATGTTTATGTCTAGATATCCTGATATTTACCGCATTTAAAGAAAAAAATAATCTATACCTTATGGCACCTTTGCCAAACTCGCACTGGCCTAATTATTTGTTTAGCCGTCACTGAGAAAAAGAAATCGGTTAAATTTACAACGTAATGCTTTGGAACCTTGGCAGCCATTTTTGGTCAGCATCTTGAAATATATTCTTGAATAAATATAACTAAGAACTCATCGGCATGGCTGTTCGCTGTTAATGGCAATCCATAACTTGATTACAATTTGGTCCAGGGCTTATACTACCGCAAAACAAAACCTTGTTGGTGATATTTTCACAAAATTGTGGTAAATTTTTTGGCGCCTTTTGGTTTTTTGGTCACAATCTTGATATTTAACCGCCATCTTGAAATCTTTAAGTATAGCGTGTGTCTTTTATCATCCACCATTATACCCTAAATCTTGTTTTTCGTTTTTCCCCCTCTGCTTTTCCTAAGAAAAACCACATCCTTCTTGGTAAAATTTCGCTAAAATATGGCATTTTTGGCGGCCATTTTTGTTTTTTACACGAATATCGAAAATTGTTCAATGCTGATGGACTGTCAGCATTGATTTCGTTATAATGGGTTTGGTTCCTAAGAAGCCAAATCCACAAAAAACTAACTATAGTAATATTTTCCTAGTAACTGGCTGGGCACCCGACCATAACAACACCACCACACCACACACCAAGCAGGGAGTAAATTATTTTGCCAAGAATTATTTTTTCCATATCCTATTTTTTAAAGAAAGTGTCCTAAATTTTTAAAAATAAACGGTACATGGTATGATGTAGCCCTGTGGCCTCAAAGATCTTGAACAGGCTGCATTTTTTCCCATACAAAGAATAGGGCATCTGGAAATAATCACCCCTGACAACCACCACAGGACTAAAACTTTACTCAATTTATGTAAAATTTTTTACTATTGGTACAATCTTGTAACATTATTTGGTGGACTGTTTGGCAGTCTGATGAACGAAGGGGGATGAGTCTGGTAGAGACAGTGACGACAGCGTCAGAGCCCTCAGGAAGAGAAAGATATGATGAGGTGATAAGACCATTGTTGAATGATAATTGATGTGGAAGATAAATTGCAAACCAAATAACCCCATGGCATTCAGATGTCTGGAGGTTTTTTTACTGAATCTCAAAATTTTTAACTCTCCTGTCTGTACTCAATTTGTGACTTGCTGTCAGACCATTTTTTTTCCTCAACATTTTTTTTCTGTCAGTCTTTTACATGTGAAGTGATCAAAGATGTTTATATTACCTAATAGGCAGATTTCCCTGAAACGGTGTAACCATGCAGAATCCAGGTGCCCAAGAGTATTATAATGAGCATAGGCACTTCGTTATAATAGGTTTCATAACCATATTTGGTTTGCATATTGGCATATTTGGAAGCCTTTAGGCAATATTTATAAAGGCATGTATGTTAATTGCATTTAGTGGAGTGAAAACAGCAACTTAGTCCGGGTTAAAATTAATTGAGGGTGGCCACCCGGAGACGGAAAATTCTCATGTGGTTTTTCATAGACCAGTTGTTTCATGGGAACAGAAATCTGAGGTAAACCGGCTGTATCCTGAGAACTTTCCTGTGAAGCGCTTTTTTTCAAAATGGCCTTCCAAAATTCATATAAGTGTGTATATGGGTTCAATAAGTATCAATGAGGTAATTTTTGACCACTGTCCTCATTAGTTTTGATTAGAGTTTCATTTATATAAAGAACTACGTTTATATTACACACCACTTGATTTTGGTACCAATGATACTAGTTCTTCCTCTTTCACTAGAATTACGCCACAGTGACGTTCATCAAGTTCACATACATCAGCAAAACTGTCAATTAGCAGTGTATACTTGCATGTTGGCAGACTTTTGCATGCATAACTTTTGGTCATTTTTTTAGGAATATTTGGTTAAACAAACAGAGAGCATTATTAGAGGAGAAGTGTTGCTCGTATTTCACAAGTCCTGCCTTTCACCCAAGTAGATCAGATTATGTCGCATATAGGTAACATCTGTTACGATAGAATATGTGTGATGTGTATCCACAAAATCTTGTAACACAATTAGTATTACTTCCTACTTGATTGCGTTTCCTACAGGCTGCTTTGGAGAGGAGGATAGAAAGACGTCAGAAAAAACGGCAGTGGGAAGAAAATAAAAAACAGAATCATGTTTGAATATACAGAGTATTCCTGTTATGGTAGTTCAGTAAGTACAAGAAAACAAGGTTAATCATAACATGCTTCTTAAATTTTGTGATCATTCATTCATTAGATGGCTACTGAATGAGCCCCTGAATGATGTCTGAACCCAGGGGGAACTTTTTAACTGATTTAATGTCAGATGACTCCTGATAACCTCAAAATGACTTCCAGAATTTATGTCATCAAATGTTGACTGAACCAACCAAGCTTCATGACCATACAATTTTTGATTTGACTTTAGAGTTTAGATATAAATCCTGATAACCTTAAAAGGCCTCAGTGAATTATTTAAGTTATATAGGGGTCATGGGAAAAATTAACTAAAAAGAAAGATGTTAGAAATAAGAAAAGTACCAACTGACATTCAAAGTGGTTCAAGTTGCCATCATAATGCCAATCTTTATTTCTACTCACAGCAGGGGGGTCGGGTTAGTGGGTTAGTGCAGCGGGTCTTCCAGCACTTCGCACCACTGTGGTCTCAAGTTCAAACCTCATTCCAACCTGCAATTTCAAGTTTGTTTGGTTTCCAGTCCATACTGGGCCTCGCAAGTTTTCTCCGGGTACTCCGGTTTCTTTCTACTTCTAAAACTAGTCTTCTCTAACGTGTATATTATGTAAAAGCTCATAATTTTATTTATTTTATTCATACGGTATAAAACCCAGAGATACAGCAAGTGCTGAGACATCTGGTTAACAATTGCACTCAAATACATGAAAAATACAAATACAATATTGCAACAAGATCAAACACTAAAAATATCAGCATTTAGCCTGTCAACCAGAGCAGGAATTGTAGAATTCCTATACCTGCTAGTTCTATCTCGGGAGATCAAGTTGGTTGGAACTTCGTAGGTTTCGACCATGTCTTGCGTTTTTTGGACCAGGAAGCATATTTTTGTGACGTTCAGATTTCTGAAGACTATGGCCGAAGCCTAGGAGTAAATGCTCCCGTCTTTCAACCACCGAGCAGAGCTCAAGTTGTTTCAAAGCCTCCGCATAGGATCCATATTGATTTCCCAAAATTATGCGGCAAGCACATTTCTGAACGAGCTCCATTTGGTCACTTTGATGTTTGGTGAGACTACTGTGCCACAAAGGGGAAGCATATTCCAGCACAGGGCGCACATACATTTGGTAAACTGCACATAGATCCCTGGCGGAGGCTTCGAAGCGCTAAAAAACATACAACATATACATTCTTTGAGACGCTTTTGATATCATCTGTTTCACTTGAACATCCCATCTAAGGTCATTTTGAAGCGTCACACCCAGTAGTTTCATGTTGGTCGTCTCATTAATTGGTTCACCGTTAAGAGTGTAATAAGGAAAATTTGGTTCCTTCAGGGTACAGATATGCATTATATGGCATTTCTCCGGCTTGGGGAGCATATCATTTTCAATGCACCACGCACCACATTTGTCCAGATCAGTTTGAAGCTGTGAGGTATTATACAGGAATCCGCCGGCCGATTTATGTGTTTGGCCCTCTATCGACAGCGCCATTGCTGCGGTGTCCCCGCGGGTCATTTAATCAGCTGATTACGTATTAGCCTACGCTACAGTGTACTAACGCCTTACTTACAACCAATATTTTGATGAATTTCAATACTTATTTTCCTTATTCAAATGTATTTTATTTTGATCATTTGGTAAGGGAAAATTGACAGACAGTCGGTGAAAACAACAACCAACCGGACAAGATAAGTGCCGTTTCACCCGGCGTTTTAAATATTAGTAGTCAAATGATACTTTTTCATTTGCAATTTTCATATATTCATTTGTTT
The DNA here is from genome assembly GCA_023653785.1 of Ophioderma brevispina. Taxonomy (NCBI): domain Eukaryota; kingdom Metazoa; phylum Echinodermata; class Ophiuroidea; order Amphilepidida; family Ophiodermatidae; genus Ophioderma; species Ophioderma brevispina. The sequence goes on along the minus strand of JAMKCH010013328.1, from coordinate 55,684 downwards.
TAATGGTTAAATCTTAAATCATGACATTATTGTACCTTATTTTGACTTCAAACTTGGGCCCCGGGACTTGACCAGGGAAGATGAGACGACCGTCATCCCGGTCGCCATGTCGAGTCGATACGGGTTTTCACCGCGAGTTCAACAAAATGTCCAGTTAGTTTTTTTTTTGTGAAACATATCAGGTTATTTCCATAATTTGGTAGTCCACATTGTATCATATTATTCCTGGGATATCTTTGTTTTACAAAATGTGAAGGAATGCTTGCAAAATAAAAAAGATAACCGATCCAAACTGCCGACACTTCAGTAAAACTTTTCAGTCACCTCAACGTTTAACTACCGTGCACCTGTAATGCACTGACAGTGCTGTGGGATTCCCTGAATTGTTGAGAAGTATTGATCGAGAACATTCTCCTGTTATGATGCTAAGTTCATGCAGTAGCATTACTGACACTGGGAAGATCGATATCTAGCGACTGTAATATCTGAATTACGTTAATCAGCTGTTCAGAAAACACGTAGCGCTGTTTTCAATGAGTTCATTTTTAGAAATGTACAAGGCAAAACCAGGAACTGTTTTGTATGTAGAGATAGAGGGGAAACACGACAGAAATCTTACCACACTATGAGGCTTAGGATCAAGTGACTTTAGATTCAGATTTGCAATCCATTTGCGTATAATTTCAACATTTTGTTGCCGACCAGGAAAGCGATGCAGTGCGAATGGTCTAGGACATGGGCATTCTTTGTGGTAAAGGGGATCAGTCGTGTTTTTCGCACGCTGATTTCTTCCATATCTGAAGTTTCTTACTGTTATTGTGACAGCACACGTCCTGCCAGAATGTCCCCTTCTCTGAGGAGTTTCCATTTTGTTGTAAAACCGGAAAAATTTGCACTGAGTTTTGGTCATGCAACATTAAATATATGGCGATCTGCGGTGTAAACGAAGCGGGGACACCGCAGCAATGGCGATTCATCTGCTGCCCTCATTGTTGAGTCGCGCCAGCGGATCGGTGTATAGAATTTCAGACCGATAACTTCTCCCACGGGTCAAGTCGTCCACATACTTCCAACGCAAGGGGCATCCATGACACAGTCATTCGCCACTGCAGAAAAAATAATAGGGCCAAAATTAGTGCCTTGAGGCACACCTCCCCACACAAAAAGGGAAGTGGACGACCTGCCTGGATCATTACCGTTTGGGTACAGTTACAAAGAAAATCACAGATAACAGGCATAATGTTCCCATGCACGCCAATATCAATCAACTTGTTGATTGCTACATTATGGTTGATCCTGTCGAAAGCCTTAGTGGTGAAATCAATTGCACAAAGGGTAGTATAATGAGCAGGTTGGTTGATTCCCGTAAGGACTGTATCGACAAGATCAACCAAATAATGTGTGGTAGAACTATTTGGCATGTTCCCATATTGCTTACAATCAACATGAGGGGAAAAATCTTCCAGAACCCAACCGGCCAAAAACTTCTCAAAGAGCTTGCCAAAATAATTTAACAAGACTTATTGGTCTTAACTTGTCGAGAGTCTTTGCATTGCGGACTTTGGGAATGGGTGTAATTGAAGATTTTTTCCACACATCAGGGAAGACGCCATTCTGTAAGCAATTATTATAAATGTGGGTCAACGGATCAGCTAATTCAATAGCAAATTCTTTAGCCAGTTTTGAGGGAATATCACTCGGTTGAGTGGCCTTGTTTGTTTTAATATTTTTCAAGTTCTTGCAGACTTGTCCAACAGTTAACTCAGGTGGAGGCAAGGTGGGTCGATATGCGGGTAATGTGGCAAGATCCGTTGGGCATTTGGTACAAATGTTAGCAAAGTGTTCATTTCTGATCTTGTAGTTCCTGCGGTCTTTTGCCGAGTTGTCATGTTCAAAGAACCAGAAGACTTCAACCCAGCAAGGTTTTTAACATGTTTGTGCCATTTACCTGCGTTATTGATTTTCGCACAGACCATCGATGTTGTTTTTAATATTTTGCTTTAGCACCACAAATTTCTTTTGAATTTCATTACGGTATTTTTTATAATTTTCACGTTATTGCCACTTTTATAGGCCCGGGCCACTTGTTTTCATCATAATTTTCAGTAACCATGGTGTATCCTCCTATCTACATTTTCACCACTTTCATGAAACTAGAATTTATATTCCTCAAGCATAATTTGTTCAAACTAGAGACTTAATGATGTGAAAGATGAAGTAAAGTATGTTCATGAACGATATAATACCAGTTGTTGATGTGTGTTAAATTACAATCTACTTCACAGCAGAAGTAGTGATACTGATAATCAGGTTTTTTGTTTTATTTGTATTTATTCCTGTACAGTCTGCAGTTGTGATGTATAATCTAGCCTGGAAAATGTCCAAAGATCCACATGATTTATATATGGTAAGTTGTAAATTAATATAAAGATATCATAGCCGTCAGACAGAAAGGCGTGTCAGCCAAGTCAATATGCCAAAGGAACATGTGAGTGAACATGCAACATGTGAGAGTTCTTGAACTTTGAATAACCACTTATAACTTACCAGTTTAAAAAGCAACATTTTATAACAAACAAACTTTTTATATATTTTCTTAACACTGAAAAATTTGCAAGGCCTTGCAAATTTTTTTCATGCTTACTACCCTCTTGGGTCTAGGGCTGAGAGACAATTGAGGTAAAGACTCAACATACTGGCTTTGGTAGGCTGTGAACCCACAATTGTTTTTGTTTTGTGGAGTATAAAAATAAAATCTCAACGTGATAATTTATTATCTACTTTATGTTTATTGTTTACAGTAACCTGTATTTATTTTTCTTTCAGGTGGGCCATTTAGGACTAAAACAGACCAACTGCTTTCAAAGAAGATTGGCAGGTAATTTTGTTTTAAAATTTGTTGAAAGGTGATTACTTTCCTTAGAATTGCCATAAATCTTCAGGATTTGTTTGTTTTAATTATCATGAAAGGAGGAATTCCCTTCTAAAATCATTGAAAGAATGTTGAGTTCAGCAGATGTAGAGTGAAGCCTGCAGTAACCATTTGTATATAAACAACACCTTATGCGAGGTAAGGCATGTCATCTCATCTACATCGTAATCAGCTGGATGAAACATATGGGAAAGCTTTTTCTTTGCGTCATTCATTATCACTTACAATCGAGTGGTGTTTTAGTGGTCATGCATGTTTATACTCCAAAACATCCAGCTTACTTTGTCTTGTCTAAGTATGAAGGTGACCAATGCGCGCATTATAACCAAGTGCCGCCTTCAGTGTGGCATGGCGCTTGGCTTTGCCTAAGCGTGCCGTTGAAAGTCTGAATATATCGTCCGCGTTGGCTTCTTCGTACTTGAGCTGTAAAAGCAGAGTATAATTATATGAATTATAGTAAGTAATGTGATATTTGCTTCAACCTAACCTTGAATACTTTGTTATATTCAACTTATTCATACAGAGAGAAATATGTATCAGATGTGACTGAGTTGAACAGACATGTGTCCAGGCACAATCACCGTGGTGAAGAGGAAGAAGACTCCGTCTCCATCAACTCCATGAGGATATCTTTCACACCAGAGTATCCTTTCTTTTAAATTGTGTGGTTTTGGATTCGTGGCAACGAATCCCTACAAATAGGTCTCTTGGGACCGGGGGACAAATTTGGGCGAGGGACAAATTTGGGCAAGTTAAAGGTCCCAGGAAAATGCAAATAGAATTGATGTGGTTTGTGTCAAGTCTACAAGGAGGGCCAGAAAGCATTCAATATTTTGGTTGGTGATGACATCATTAGTGAAACTATTGATTTTTCAGAGAGTAATAGAAAATTCGAGGTGACTGGTGTGAATCTATTCATGACACTGACTGAAAATCAATAGTTTCACTAATGATGTCACGGGTAGTGTATTCTTTTTTCTGGCCCTGTTTATTGGAAAGGAATGTCCCGTAAAGATTTGGAGTAGGTTTATCATCTCATTTCCTGGGACCTTTAAAGTAATTACCAACGTTCGATGAGTCACGATTTCAGTTGAAACCCAATAGTGATTCATTAAAAAATGGTTCCATAGGGCATAAAAAAAATATGTTTGTTTGGCGTAACGGAGAAAAAATATCAGGGTCGGTCGGTCAGATTTTTTAATTTATTTTTTTTTTAGATGTTTTATTCTAAAATGAATACAAGATGTACTATTTAAAGGTTTTTTCAATGACATAGCAAAGATCTTTTATTTCACTTGTTTTGTTAGTTTTTTCGTCTTTGTGTTGGTTAAAAAAATATTTTTTTTATTGTGGATGAAAATAATGGGTCGGTCGGCAGAATATTTTTTTTATTTTGTGCTAATTGCATAAAAACTTTTGAGTCGGCAGGTTTTTTTAGGGTCGGTCGGGTTACGCCAAACACAATTTTTTTTATGCCTAGCCACAATTGAGTGATCAATTCTGAGAAAAGTAGATTTAGATAACCACCGTTACTCCCCCGATAGCCCTAATGCTTCATGCAATGCCATCGGTTTGCATAAGAGGGTGTAACATAAATCAATGGAAGAGCCGGGCGTTTGCCCGATGTTGAAATGCAATCAGAAACTTTCTACTTACATGCGTAGGTCATGTTCGTGATGGACAAGATACTAAATTTTCACTGAGAAAGCTAGCGTAATCGGCATCAAAAATGCCATTTTGCAGTCTGAAATGTGACCACAAAGACAATGTAGACCGAGAGAGTGATAAAGGAAGAGCTAAAGGCAAATGCATAAGAAAGCGGTATATGTGGCAATAGGATTGGCTGGAAACGCAAGTGAAAGGGCCCAATGCGCGATGGTGCGATTACTATTAGGCTATTGTGCAATTTAAGGGATTAGCAGCGATTTGCTAATCCGAAACATCGAAAAAATCATCAAAATTCAAGTTTTTGTATTTTTGTTACTGGCATGGATATGCAAACATAACCTGCGAGTGGTTGGCTTGAAATCTGTGTATTAAAGACAAGGCAGTACTTTTTATCCGATTCTTTTATTTCTATACATGCGTATCAAAATTCCGACTTGAAATCAATAAAGCCTTTCTGAAATTCTCGGTGAATATCCCAGATTTTAAGCGTAATATTGTGCACCATGATCAATACAGTTTGACCGCAAACACAAACATGATTGATCTTTGTATATTCTGTGCTACTGTAAACCAAAATCAGCTGTTTATTGTAGATTTTGAGACGTCATCGCTATATGTCTATTTACGAGAGACAGTATGAAAATTTCCTCAAATACATTTTTTCACTATTTGGTGGTTTGTTTCTTAAAAAAAGCAGTTATTTGGAATTGTACACACTTATCCCTGATTTATAATTTAAAACAAATGTATTTCCACATTTTTCGATTCTCTCGCAATATAGCTGCTAATCCCTTTAACATGATTAAAGAGATATTCATTATTTTCATTTAAAGGGCTATTTACCAAGTACCAGAGTATTCCATCATTACAAAATTAAAGGACCGTTCTTCATTTATCTTTTAAAGGGCCATTGCATCATTTACCAATTAATTAGTCATTCCCTTCATTTATTTACCAATTAAAGGGTCATCCCAAAATGGGCTGCAAAGAACCACCGGTCACAACCCACCAAACTACAGGTGCCACAAATCCACATGGACGGTGATGTGAGGGACAGCTTTACAAATATCATTCAGCTATTCTTCACAATTAAGCAATATTTGTGGAGCTATCATTAAAGTGTACTAACAAGTATGTTTTAAAAGATGTCTTTGCGGTCTGAAAGAAATAATATCTACTGCAATATTGATTGCCTTATTAGCAGAATTAACTAATAAATGTTGCCCATGGAGGTCGCCATGTTCGGCATTGGTGACGTTGTATGACTTTGTAAGTCAATAGATAAAAACAGGTGTTTAAGGAATGTCTAGGGTACTCCTGGTCAGAAAATCGGATTATATAGTGTGTCCAGTAGAAAAGCAGTAACGATCAATTAAAAACTGGGCGGATTCTTGAACAGAATATAGCTGAAAAGGTTTGGTTATGGCATTCACTAGTCTTTCACTGGCTACTTATTTCAAGACACACTATGTACGATATACCATCATGAATTCATTTTTTCTCGTGGGCCGATCAAAATGGCTGCAATCATACGGAGATATATAACGTTTTACTTTGATATCAATAACATAGTGTCATTTTTCTGACAGAAAGACATTCATTGAAACAAAAAGGTATTTATAATATGTTGAAGCGCAAATTATATTAGCCTGGCATTTCGCTTTAATAGGCCTATTATCAAATGTCGTAAGTATCGACTGTCAGAATATTCACAGGACTTCTTACATGTCGATACACTCAATGATGGTCTCAATAAACGTCATGGCCTAAAAGGCAAGTTAAAAAAAAATTGTTTTTCTTTTTTACTTGTTTGTCAAAAAAAAAACACCTCGGCAGGTGTTGTACAACCGATCAAATGCAAAATTGGGAGAAATTCTTGTCCTCAAAAAAATCTCCTGTCCCTATAATATAAAGAAAGAAACCCTTCTACCCCAAGAATAACACTTACCAGAAACCAAATCAAATTGCAAATATGAAGTGCCTAACGAGATTTGAACCAAGAACCTCAGCAATACAAGATAGAAGATAAGCTAGGCTACATACATTACACAGCCCACTCCCCCACCTGAAACACATACGTTTTAAATGTGGAATCATCAAGTCTTTACTAATTTATCCATTTCATTCTTTGAAAATGTGTGTTACAGTCCGGAATTTGTTTCCTTAACACTTTTTTTATAACAGACTTCAGTTGGTGTTATACAGACACTGGTCCTTATTTGATAGTTTACGCCATTCAGCATACACAGCCTGCAAGTGAGTACAGGGATTCACATACACTGTGATCCAGAAATAACCTGGCGATTATAAGTGTGTGCATGCTACACATGTTTACACCTGCAGACAGTGCAGTTAGAAGCTTGTTTACAACATTCATTGAATGACAAAAATTTATGAATATCAAATAAAAGAAAGGCTACTTTCCCCTTTCAACACATTGCACAAAACCTTGACACAACTTGTTCTTTTATGATTTAAATTAGATGAAAATTGTGCAGCAATATTCCTACACACATGAACAAGTCAAAACTGGCGTTGGGGTTCATGACCTGCAGCCCCAGGCCCGACCTACAGCATAGCGATTCAACACACATGGGTTGATCAGATTCTTACGATTTATTACATAATTTTGAGAGAACTGAAAGGAAAGCAAGCTTAAAACTTGGAGAGGGCCCCTTTGCAAACTTCAGAGAAAAAGAACAAAACAATTTTAATGCAATGGAGATGCACTCTTCTCTCGCTCTGCAATTTAACAGGGATAGATTCAAGGATGTGGTTGGGGGATGTGCTGAGGGATGTGGAGGGGAGAATAACTGTACAAATACAAGCCATGTACTCTACACTTTATGAAACACTTTTTTCAAACATGGAAAACAACACAGAATTTGGATTTTAGAAAACGGTAAAATCGGGGCTTTACTCTACATCCAGCAGTCTAGACTTTCCACTCAGTTTGCCATGCCATTTCATATATTTCAATTACACTTTCTATGCCATTTTATTTTAATATTGATATAATTTTAAACTGTATATCAAGTTGTGATTTGAAATTACTTGGTACTTTAGGTTGGTAAACACGAGTAGAAAATATTCTTTCCAAAGAGGCTTTCCAAATTGGAAAGCCTTTCAATGTGAATGCCTCAAGAGAAAGATTATTTTCTACTCTTGTGTATCAGTTTATTGATTATTTTAGTGTTCATAGTCATGTTACTTTATTACATTTCTATGTTGTGTTTGTGAATCACCTCCTATTATTCTGAAGTTCTAAAATCAAATTTCTGATGAACTTCTTTGAAACTCATCATTCCCTAATCCATCCAGCTTGAAGTTATGGACACTTAAGGGCAACAAGCGTCTGCATGAGTTCTTGGCTGATATGGGTATGCCACTGTCACAGTGCAAGCAGAAATTCTCGGCTATGGATGTCTCCCTGAAAGATAATATTAGGGAAACACTAGAAACATCTGCAAGGAAATTTGGGTGAGTTGCATGTTTTGTGTGAAGGATGCTTGGCAACTTTTGGGCAATTTCATTTTTCTCTATTTTGAAATTGTTAATGTCTTAATAATAATAATAATAATGAGACTTATAGAGCACCTTTTACAAAGTAGGCAAGGCCGCTGACAGGAAAAAAAGGCAAGAGACACTAAGAGCTAGGAAAGAGACTTTTAAAGGCAGACAAACTATCAAGACAACAGATGTTGGTAGGTAACTCATTCCAAAGACGAGGCCCAGCAATAGAAAAGGCACGATCACCAGCTTGGCATATGAAGGCATTTACCAAAAGTAAATCTTTGGGGTATTGTTGATGGACTTTCCCCAGGATAGCAATTTGCCTCCCTCTTGAAGCTGCTCTTCTGAATTAGAATGATAAGTTCAGAAGGTAATTCTAAATATAAGCTACTATTGATAGAAATTATCCCCTTGGCTGACAAGTTTTGATTGGGGTTTGTTGGATGCATATCATGTGATCTCACAAACAGGCAGGGACCAACGAGCTGAAGTCAGCACAGCTAAGCTGTTTGACCCCATGCAAATTGTCTTATTTTTAGAAACTTTTAAGCAATGGTGACACAATATGTGTAGGGACATGCAAGAACTATTGCCCCAGTAAAAATAAAAAAAATACATTGTGGAAATCTTGCCATTTAGGCCCACAGAGGTCATGTTTTGTATGTTATAGCACCCTCTATATGCCCAGAAATCTGTACAAATTAGATTATTGAGAAAAATCATATTTGCCCGTGATGATATTGTGCAAAATTTGCACAGGAAGTAGCTCAGAGTGGAATAAATAAAAACTGGGTTGATATTTTTTGTTCTGTTTTTGTCATAATAAATGAGACATTCTTCTAACAGCTGTGTTGGAGTACATTTGGTGGAATAGCGTGATTGGTCTGTAATATTCCAGAGAATTTAAAATTGGAAAGTCATCACTTATACTCTTCAGCATTTTTTCTCCAAGTCTATTGTTGGTACCTGATAAATTCAGCAAATTTCAAATAATTTGTGCTTTTACACCAGCAGTTTTTCAGTCTCCAAACTTTTTATCAGTCAAAGAGGCTACCATGCCTCTCACTCAGTATGGTAGCCATCTCACTTAGTTATGCAGGCCTAAAGGGCCTATCTCCGATTGCTAAATCGGGTCATCCCCCTTTAATGTCAAGTGTGTCTTGTAAATAACTGTTTAACTTATTTGTATACAGGTTAGACAGCATTACCTTGCCATCCTTCCAGGCCCAGTATGGCTTCAGGAATAAGGTAAGAGACAAATATGACCTTTGACCTCAGCTTTACCTTCATATTTGGACACCCAAATGCCAAGGGGATTTGTAGTATTTTTTTCTCTTCTCTATTAAGTTGTTTGATGTAATTGGAGAGACCTTATGGCAGCATGATTTGTGTGTGTGCAAATGTCAAACTTTTTGTGTACACTTTTGGTTAATATGTTCTCTAGCTTTAGTGCAGTGATGGATCAAGTTTATACTTGGTATGCAGGGTTGGTGATTTTTTTGATTTTAAAAAAAAAATCATGATTTAAATCAGTGATTTAAATCTTAAAAATCGATTTAAATCGATTTTTATGATTTAAATCATGATTTTTTCAATTTAAATCATGATTTTAATCGCGATTAAAATCAAGTGATTTAAATCGTGCCAACCCTGTTGGTATGCTTATTAAGACAAGGGGTTTATGTGAGGGTAACAGATGAGGTCACTGGTCATTCAGGGGTCACTTAGGGTCATATCTTGTGAATGTGGTATACACCTTTGGCTAAAATGCTGTCTAGCTTTTTAGTGCAGTGATGGATCATGTTCATACTTGGTATTCTTAGGGGCTTACATGTATGTGGGGTAATGGAAGATGTCAACAGTCATTCAGTAGTATTATATTCCGCTATACTTATTCTTTGACCACATAATCGGACGACTTATTTGGGACCACTGTCCCTATTTTTCTTAATTATTAACCTTTATTTGCCCTATTGCTGCAACATGTAGAGTAGATGAGACTGATGTAATTGAATTAAAAAGAGTTATTTATTGGCTGTTGATATTTGTGAGATTGTTTATCTGTAGTTAACTTGTTTGCCATTATTTTCTCTGCTATTACTGTCAAATGATCATTTTTCCAAAAGGTGTAGTGATAGTGGGGAAGATTTATTCTTAGAAGAAAACCAGATTGTTGCTCAGTTAGTATCTAGTGACTTGTTTTTGCCATTACTTCATCATGCCTCATGTTCTTTTTTTCACTCTTTTTGCCCTTTTCAGTATTGTGCTTTTGATGTAGCATACACAGTAGGAGCATCATTGGAGTCCATTGTAAGTAGGACAAATTTAAATGCCTAAAATAACATTAAAGTGCTTTGCCTGCTTTCAGTCCTAAGTAATTGGCCCGATGTGCTCCCCCTGCATGTCGTAAAAGGAGAATAATTTGTCTCGTTTGTATATACTGGCAAAAATATTTTACTTCAATTAGAATGATTAAAGTGGTAAAAGACAAGAAAAATCGAATGAATTCATGTAGCGGCTAAGTTCATCGCATTGGAGAACTACAGCAACCTTGTTGCGTTGAGGAATCCTTACCTCACCCGCAAATCTGACCTGCACATGCGCAGTCAAGCAGAAATCATAATGCCGATTAGGCTTATTGTACATTAAATGTAAAATGTCATGATTGCTTGCTTTGTTCCCTGTACCGAATGTATTTACGAGAAATGCCAAAGACACTGCTGATGCAAACGTGTGAGAGGAATGAAAGATTCTGAGATGCGTGAAATGCATTTCCAAACATCTACGAATACCCCCATTATGCACATTCAAGCAGGACAAAAATGGCAGCCAGACCTGGTTCTCCTTTCTATTTCTATGAAGTGTGGACTTTGTGATTTCAACAATTTTGATTATTATGATTTTTGATGCCTTTTAATTATAGGAGAAAGATAGATCTCTGGAGGAGAATTTCTTAGAAGCACTGGATTGTCTTTCAAGGTATGATATTGCTGTATTCTCATTAATTGGCTGTACTGAAATGAAGAGTAGGTAAATTGTTTCACTGACCAGTGTGCATTTCTGAAGTTGTAAAGGCTGGTTACTGGCAATCTTAGAAAATTATGAGAAAGAATGATGCTTTAAAGTTGAGCATGTTAAGCTTTAAAAGGACCATTACCAATGAACAATTTCGTTTCCATTGAAAAACTGAGATATCATAATGCATATTATAAAATCATGCTGACAGTATTGCAATCTGTGTCTATACCACTACATATATTTGATTGTTAGTGCCCCAGACTTTGTCTGAATAGAAACTTATAGAACATTTTTTTTCACTCAGCATTTTTTTAGTATTGTTGTAATGTCTGGGATTTGAATTTGATAATTCTGCAATTATTCTCCCGCCTTCTTTTGTTTGACAATAATTTGGTGTTAAATGTTTTTACCAGAAGCACTGCTGAAGACCATGCATGCTCTATGGAAACGATGCATCTTTGTGTGGCTCAAAATGGCCAAACAGGATTTTTAAGTCTCTCAGCAAAATGAGCATAACCTCTAACTCCAAAGTTCAAAGGACACCAAATAAACATTTTCTGAAAGCCTGTTTATCCCCCTTCATATCTAAAGCAAACATTTGAGCAGAAATACTGCTTTACTGCTTTAATTATTTTTTATTCTGAATGTAGGGTTTTTATTGACTCGCACTGTATATGAAAAAACCTGGTTTCTAACAAAATTGGGTTGCATTTTTCTGGAAATGTCCTCATGTCTCTTTAAAATAATCAAGAAAACTTGTCTTTTGTTCTGTAATGTATTCTTTTACTATTCACTTTCACTATTAAATTTTCTTCATTGTGGTCATTATTGTATCCTTTAATTTTGTTTAAAGGTATTTTGTTTTTATACAGCCCCCATATATCTATATGTTATTCAAAACCGTTGTTTTGATTTTGTCTTCAGGAGTCACATAGACAAGCAGCTGCGTGCCTTAGAGTTATCTAAGCGTCAGATGAAGGCCCTAGTCAACCAGGTACAGACACTGCTGGACATGGCCCAGGTGATGTCGGCTGGTCCGTTCCTCTATGCCTGTGTGCAGGAAGGCACTCCTGATGTGCAGTATTTCAGCAGGCCTAATTGTCTCAATCTGTTGGCTAGGTTTACTCTGGAAGCTTATGTCAAAATGGTAAGCACAACTAAAACATGAGCTATACTTAGAGGTGTAACGAGAGATTTCAATAATAGGTGTACTGAAAAAATGTGAAAATCCTGATTTTTGCACTGGTGTAAAGCTTTATATAAAAAATATCCCCATCTGGAAGGATTAAGCTGAGAACAGTTTCTTTGGTACAAAATTGTGAAATTTCTAATTTCGTATAGGAGCAAATACGAAATTCAGCCTGTTTTCTATTGAAATATAAGCATATACAAATCGCCTTTTGGTTTCGTTTAAGTTATTTCTGTGACCAAATAAAAGGTAGGGAATCTATTGAGCATCTAATCTATATGAAATCACTACTTATCACAGAAAATATAGATGACTTGAAATCTCTCATTGCCCCTTTAATGTTAAGTGCCGGACTTGCTGAGAAGAGAATAGACCATTCTTGATATATAGGATGATCTAATGACAGGATTTATTTCGGTAAACAGGAAAAGTGAAGTGATGTAGCGCTACATATTTTGTTTCTATTTTTCCAAAATTAAAATTGTTTTGCAATGTCCATTACCATATTTAAATATCACCATTGAAAAAATACTTCATGAGTCAAAACAGCTAGTTAGGTCAGGGCTTGTGAGATGGTTCCCACAGATATTCAAAAGCAATCCAAAAGTACTGGAACTTTGGGATGCCATCTCAAAGGCCAATAGTAATTTGGGAAGACATCCCACGGGGGCATTGGGGGAAGCCAGTTCAAAAGCCACGGTCATTGGGAAGCACATCGCAAAAGCCATGACATTTACTTTTTTTAGAAGATATCCACAGGTCAGGTCATTTGGGAAGCAATCTCAAAAGCACCGACTTGAGTACTTGTTTGACTGTTAATTTGTAAGGTTTAAATAGCAGTGCAAATGACAAGATAGTACTCATGAGTTTATCGCCTTATTTGTCACATGGTGTGTTATTTAATGTTACGGTGCCTAGCACAAGCAGTGCATTGTCATTTCAAGTGCAGGTGTTAGAATACTTTGGGTCGGAAAGGTCAAATGGACAATATTGGGACAAGGTTGATTAAATTTCACTACTCAAAATCACCAAATCTATGCGCAAGGTTTAGGATTTTTCATGTGGTAACTTTTTTTCCCTATCTCTATACACTAGTAAAATACTAGTATGTAAATACATGTACTTTTTTCTAAGTCTGCATTTAGGTGAAGAGCAAGAAGGCAAAACACAACCATTAGTTATGACAGCACCACTGGATCTAGAGAAAGGCAAGCATAGTAAGAGGCATACCACCACTACCGAAGCGGAAACTGGAACAGTATCCAAAAGTAATGGCATAAACCAAGCAGATCATATTTTCTTTGAGTTCCAGTTACAAAATAAACACGCTCCCCCCCCCCCCCCCTCCCCCCCAATTATCAAATTTTTAGACAAAAAAATCTATAAATTAGTCAATCCCGGTAAGTGTGTATTCCCTCTCTGATGGGAGGTGCTGGTTCAAATCCAGGCGCGGGCAATTTTTCCAAGTAGTGTGTTTTGCCACTCTGGGGACGTCAAAAACTAACGTTCATGTTCACATTGTAGGCTGAGATTGTGAACACAACTTTACTCTGGAAGCATATAAGTTAACAACCGTTCCAGAATGGAGCTATTCATTATATGGTGCTGACCAAATAGCAGTCTCACTTCTGTGAATGTTATCAAGGATTAGAATTGAAGATGGCACATCAATCCTCACTGGTCTTGGGGTACGGTAGTTTAACCTGTGATAAAGTGGGCTCGGGTTTTGAATCTCAGTCATGCTGTTCTCATAAAAATAGGAAGGAAAAGGACTGAAAAACAGGACAAGTTGGATTTGTTTTTTTTTTTTTTTTTTTTTTCTGTGGGTTGATCCTATATCTGGATATGTTAGGGGAAAGTCTTCACGTATGATAAGTCAGCTGAACCATTTGAACAGATATTATAAATGTTAAATTGTCAATTTGTGGGTCATTGGGTGCCAGCTGTAGCATTGGAAGTGGGAATGAATGAATTTGAGAAGAAATTAATCAGATGACAATAGAGCTGGGGGAAATATAGAATAGAACACCCTGTTGAGACGAAGAGGGTACAGATTCTTTGTTGATGAGGAGTGGAGTAGATCAGACTGCGTTATATTTTAACCATATTGTAATAGTGATTTAATAGTTGTGTAATGTACTTTTTGTTGTGTAACAGTTCTTTGGTAGGGCCTTTGAGGCAAGCAGCGGAAAAGACAGGTTCACGTAAATGCATGACAAATTGATCCTTCAAGTAAGTTACATGGACAAATCAGTAACATGATAAATAGCCATTAATTAGTATTTCAAGGTTTCTGCTGATGGGGAAAGCATAATGGAAATTAAGCTGGGCATATCCCAGTGAGAAAAGAGTGGGAAAAAATTATAGACATTAAATATTTAAGGGTAAAACCAGCATGTATTACCCATTATACACCAGCATACCCAGTTGGGGTGCGAAGAGCAGCAGGGACGCACCCTGGGGATTTGACAAACTTTACATTAAAATCGGCACATATGGATGTTGTCAAGCAAATTGAGTCGAAGGGAAGTCGCACTTCGGTTTTTGAGATATGACAAAACAAAGGAGAAAATGTCTTTTTGTTCCTATTGTTTTTGCCACTAATCGGTTTAACAAGATATTGTAGGTATAAATATCTTCAAACGAATTTGATTATGTCACCCACTTTTGAGAAATTTTAAGACCAAAAGTGTAAACTGTATGACCACTCTGTAGCAATGATCACCGTTTTAAAAAAGTAAAATATAGTAGTTGATGTTTGAAGTTTTGTTTGAACTAAGCATAAAAGTCATGGAAATTTTGATCTATAAGGCTGTCTGGGGTGGGTGCGGGAGGATGGTGTCCGCGCAAAGGGGCGCAAAGCGTGGAGCCCTTGCGATGTTCACTTTCACAAAACACATTTCCCTGCAAATTTGATGAAGCAATTTGAAATAATGCTTATTACAGGGTGAGTAAAAAAAAAACTTGAACGGATTGTGTCCGCCATTGAATTTTTAAATACTATATATCTAAACATGTGGTATATGCGGAAGCTTATTCATTATTCTTGAATTTGCCTGCCAATCATTCATAGGTTAAGTCTAGGCCGAGCTACAGTCTTTCGAATCAAGCAATCTGCAATGAATCTAGCCTGATTTTTAATGGACACAGTTCGCTTCGCTGAACGCCGTTCATTTCACTGTGAATCCGTGGACAGAGCAGAGAAAAGCGATACTTGCTTCAAACGAATATAGCTCGGTCTATATCCTAACCGATGTGAATGATCTTTGTAGTAAATAATAGATTATGAACCCAGCTCTTCCGATGTCCCAATACACGAATCCGACGGGGATGCCTCGAAAGGACACCCTCCACGTCGCCGCCATTTACTGGGGGCCCTCCGGCCACAAACACACAGTACACCACACGCCGCATATTGCTTAAACGAACGAATATAGCCAATAATCCGATACTAAGAATTTCCAACCTACCTTTTTTGAATGTTAACACAATTTCACGTGATTTCCATGGGATTTATGGAAGGATGATGTCAGGGACTGGAGTAAACTGGATTCCAGGGCAAGTGTCTTACTGTTGTTGTAAAATTGAAGGTATCTCGCCCACTTTGCCGGACTGAGAAATGAACGCTTATGGTTAGAATACGTGTAAAAATTGGTAATAACAGCGGCGTGAGAAAAATAATTTTCGTTTAAAATTCAACATCCAGAAAAAATAAAGACAATAGAATGTGATATATTCCGTGTACGTTGAAAAATGGAATAGTTCCCAAAGACCGATCGTATTTGCGAAAAACGTGACATTTCCGATGCGGGTTGTTGGTGTTTTAGAAAGGAACTTTCCGTGCCCCATGTGACGATTCGGAGATCGAACAAAATTAGTCTCGTTTGTGCATGGAAATGTGTACGCCGGGGACTTATCAGCTACACGTGAAAATGACGGGGTTACAATTGGTATTTTAGACTGAAAATGGTACGGATTGATTGTTCATTGTGTCATTAGCGAGTGAAATCGCACGCAGTTCGTTTCCATTCTTTGGAACTTTTTATCGCTATTGGGCAGCCAAGAAATTTTACATTTTTTTCTGAGCGCCATGATTGATATACAAGGGATAACAGGGAAATCGTGTTGGTTTTGCCGTCAGAATGATCTACATGATCGCTTCTTTGTGGTAAGACGTACAACGTAAACGCGAAACGAGTATAACGCGAAATGCACAAGATGCCCCCCAGTCATGGTGGATGGTGAGTGCGCCGCCCACGACGTAGGGGCGCTAATAGGCGCGTCGGATTCGTGTATATGTTAGATATATATTACTTAAAAATTCCACAGGGGGGACACAATCAGGTCAAGTTTTTTTTGCTGCCCTGTAAACTAGGGATATGATTAATGGTTTTAAAAAGTAAAATATATGTGAAGGTAAACACAGTCATGTATACCATATACACAGCATACCCAGTCGGGGTGCAAAGGCAACGTGCACCCTGGGGGTTTGCCAAAATTATTTCAAATCAGCGTATGTGATGTGATCAAGCAAATGCGTCGGAAGTCGCAATTGGAGTTTTTGAAATAGAGCCAAACAAAGGAGAATGTCTTGTGTTTCTATGTTTTGCCCCTTCAAACTACTTATATTTGGAATTAATTGGTCCATTTCACTGGGGGTTTCTAGCCAAAATGGCTGTTAAAATGAGTTGCATGACAGGGTACATGGAAAAGGAAAAATCGAATATGACCGAACCTCAGACGCATTTGTTGTTCACAAATTTTGTACTCATCCGAGGTCGCCCTGCACCCCGAGACACCCCAAGGTCCTCCCGACTGAGTGCGCCCTGCCTATTAGAGTCTGCATTTTTGTGTTCTGCAAGAGGAATGCCTAGGAATGCTCTTGATAATGTGTGTGTGTATCTCATGTGGTAAAAAGGTTGACCCAAATGTTATCCACAAACTATTGCCTGCTGTTTCAATATACATGCACAAAACTTATGCCAAGTGCATGTTGTGGTCCTTGGGTAGTGATTCACAGTTTCCTCTCTGAGTGGGGTCAAAGGAATCTAGAGGTCATAGCCTCAAAATGGTCAGATAGGACATTGCTTGGTGTATTCCAATAATTAGGTGAATACTTCCATGATGCTTGATACAATGATACTGGAGGAACCTGGTCAAGTCGCCCCAGACACACGTCGCCCCCATGCCAACTCGCTCCCACTGCTGCAAACGAAGTCGCACCCAAACAAGTCGCCCCCAAACAAAGTCGCCCCATGACAACAAGTCGCCACAACACACACCAAGTCGCCCAGCACACACCAAGTCGCCCCCAGCACACCCCCAAGTCGCCCCCAACTCAACACAAAGTCGCCCCCGGCCCACGTATCCTACCCTCCCCCTCGTTTCAGTTCTCGCCCTCTCTTTCATATAAACCCTGCACTTCACATCTCCCCCACTCCCTACTATATCCCTCTTACTTTTATTCCCTCTTCTCTCCCAATCTTACTTTCCACTCGCCCCCCAGCAGCACCGCTCTCGACTCCTCTCACCCACCTCGCCCTAAGCCAACTCAAGATGTGTGTTTGTAATTTCAATGTGGGTGACGTTTAATGATAGGCGGGGGTATCTCCGCGGCAAATATCCGATATATTTAACTTAGGTTGTCGCCGCATATGGGGGGGGGGATCCGGGGGTCATTATAGTTGCACAAACAGATACCGGGTGTCAAAACTGTATATTAAAAATAAAACAATAGAGTTCTAAAACTGTGGATTGGAATTTACTTTTATCCCGGACTTTAGAGGACTAGGCCATTGTCAGTAGAATAATGAAAATACACAGCACAAAACCGGATGTGCGATCGATATATATCAAACTTGACATGTAACACAATTTGCAAATCATAATGAATGGAGTGTGATAACTTGTTACTGGGTTGATGCATGCTCGCGAGAAATTAAATAATTGGTTATGGCACGAAGTATAATAACGGTGATAAGAATCGGTTGAAAGGTTTCCGAAGTGAATTTTGGAGTGGTTTTCCCTAAGCGCACTCCCCGAAAATGAAATCTGGCGCCGCCACTGATTATGAAAATTAAATTATGGAGTGCGTTTTTAAATATAAAAATACTTTCACATTTTCGTTTTGCGGACGGACCCCCCCGGACAATATACGCAGGATTTCACTTTCAAAACTGACGTGGAACTCACTGCAGGGGGGGGTTTTTCTTAGGGAAAAGGGTTTGTCGGGTGCAGTGGGCCGAGAGGGTTTCGCAGTCAGCGATTTTGGCACTTTGATCGAGTCACTTTTTCTTGCAAAATTGGTATATGAAAGGGTTGCATTCTGTTCAAGTGATTTTTGCCAATGATCAATCAGGTATGAAGAATGCTTACAAACCACCAAAGTGAAAAAATGTGCTGCCAGAATGGCTAAAATACATTTAACAGTTAGTTTCTCTCCACCTTATGGGTGCGCCCCAAAAACCTCCGCCAAAGTAGGATAAAGAGGGAGCAAATCTGTCCTTTTGGTATATTTTGGGTAGTGGTGCTTCAAACACCCGGCAGCAACGCACATCCCTACCCAAACCAAAAGTGGTGAGCGGAACCCCCCCCCCCGGATCATGGTACATTACCCGGGAAACCTGTTCGATTCTACGTAGGGACGATATTTGTTGGTTGGGAACAAACAGATTACCCTTAATTAGACCAATTTTAAAGAAGAATGGCTGGACTACAAGGGTCGATATGTCAATCATTGGTGTTGTTTAATTGGGGGGATATTTTGGTTAGCGGTGCAATCAAAATTGATCGGCCGGGTGCAAGCTCGCCCCTACGCAACTGCAATTTCCCATCATATAAGAAAAAAAGGGGAGTTTCAAAGCTTTCCGAAAACATGGGTTGTTTTCAATGTTTATAAAGTTTGAAACACGGCAATTTTAGGCCTACACTGGTAAAAATAAATCTTAAAAAACGGATTTGAATGGCAGCGCGTGGGACTCAATACATGCGAACGTCAAGAACTGGAGCCGTATTAAAAATACGAAACCATTGAGGGAACGTAAAATAACTGGCGTTAAATCTCAGTTTCAACGTTATGTTGGTTTTTAACTTGTTTAAACCAATATAAGAAGTAAAACTGTGATTACAATCCTCTGACCAAATTTTACCGTTGTAGCTATTACATCACACAAACGTTGTAATTACGTTACCACGTGGTTTTGTCAAAAAAAATTCTATTTCAGGCAAACAATGTTTAGAGAAAAAACGGCAATAACAAATGGGAAAAGTGAAGAAATACAAGATTTAAACCAGTGGTATACACTTTGTTTTCTATGGTAATATGCATATTCTAATGTCACCAATTATTAATCACATTGAATAACATTAATTACATGAATTTACATTAGATTCGAAACGGGCATTCAGATTACAAGTGCAATACACCTTATTACACTACCTCCCTGACCTTACTTGATAACAGATGTTAAAGTAAATGATATCTGTGTGTACTACTTTTTTCAAAATTAAACTAAATATAATACAAAAAGGAGGGAAAAGGTTTTTTTAACGTATTTTAAAAATGTGATAAGGAAAATAGATTTTGTATTTTTTTTTAATGACGTTACTTACGACGTTATTATTTAACCATTTATAGGTTTAAAACGATTTTCATAGTTCGTATTTTACATTAACAACAAGTAATTACAAAAGAAAGTAATATTACGTAAAAGATAATAACGGTCAGCGTAGAATCCTACCTTTTTCAAATGGTGGAGTTGATTTTAGCCAGTGTTTATTTACTTCTCTGCTTCCAAATTGTAAAATGTAGTTAGGTTTTATTTTTTTAGGGTTTTCGGTAAAAGCCTTCTTCTGAAGATTATTGAATAATTGCGGGTTTACAGTATCTAAAAGCATAAGTCTGGTAAAAAATGAGGGAACATTCCTTACCAGTTTTTTGTCCTAACAGACCAGGGTACGGTTACGCTCCAAAAGACATCTTACTCCAAAAAAGATTTAAAATAATGTTACCGGGGCGGGGCGATTTAAAATGGGACAGATAAGATTTTGGGGTCTCCGCTGAACGCACGTATGGGGGGTTATGGGGTTTGTTCCTGTGGGCTAAGGCACCAGGTGTGTTGTTTGTATTATGGCTAAAAAAACGTAGGGAAGTCTATTTTTTGATTTATTTTTTGAAAACATTTTATTTCACATATTATCATCAACAAAAAATAATTTCTCCTTGTGGAAAAAGTGGTGATCCTGAAAAAAGGACTGGTTATGGTTCTTGGTGACATAAAGTCGCCCCCAAACTAAAACGGCATGGGTTACGCGCTTCAAAACATGCTGTAAACGAATTCAATGGAAGGAAAAGGGGGGGGGGGAAAAAAAAAAGGAGGATGTGGTGATTGACGTTGAGTTGTCGAATTAAGACCATTCATCGATCCATGAAATCGGGTTTCTAGGTGAGTCGCGACTCTTTGTTTTATTCCCAGGAAAGAAATAACAAATCGCAAAAGACCACCAGGGCGACTTAAAGGAAAAATGTTTAACACATCATAAACTCGCTGACCCGGCACGTCGCTCAAAGATTAATATTTGTCCAATTTATTTTTATAAACATTAAAAATTATTTATTTTCATGGATACCCTGAAGATCTCTTCCTGTCCGAGGTGTCCATCAGCATGAAAATGCATTTAACAGGCAGAGTCTTTGATGGTGTTTTTTGTTAGATGGCTTGTGAAGCCACTCTTAACAGGCCACTGGACTTACGTGTTTAAAAAGATACAGGATTGTTTCAGGGTGGAAGGATAAGTTACGGGTAAATTGAGCAAAAAATTAGTAAAATTAGTCATTACACTTGTTTATGGGCCAAATCCAAAAACTCCGTTCTGCGCCGGACGGAATTTGATGTTTTTTTTGTTTGTATCTATTCCCCTACTTGAACCTAGCTAATAATACATGATTTGAATAAAGTAAATTGTTACTTAACATGACAAAAAATTAAAAAACTGAAAAAAATAAAAAATTTTGCTATTTTTTATAGAAACACAGTTTATGAGTGCGACGGACGAAATTGACAAAAAGTGGGTTTCCAAACTTAAGAACACTTTGTGTCATTATTGTCAAAATTAAGGGGGAGCTTGATTCCATTATCAGGTTAATGTTGAGTTAGATCTCTTACCTGTAAAAAGTGAGAGAAATATTGAGGAAAAATTCTATTAACTTGAAATATCGTCAAAGCGATTAGATACAGTCGACGGACGGAATGCGACAGACAGAACAATTTTTCATGCTGTGTTCTGGAATTTTGATGTGTTAATCCATCAATATTATTGTTAACAAGTTGATTAAGCATGTAAAGCTACTTAAAATAAAAAAAAATTAACATAGCACACCTTTTATTATTTTTGAAACATCCGTTTTTTGCACTATTTTTGCAATAGACAGAAGGGCGACGGACGGAATTTTTTTCAAATACTTTAGAGTTGCACAATTTATATTTTCCATCATAATCACCTTAGTACATCTTATAATAAATAAAATATAAAAAATGTTTAGGCTATAAATTTTGCGCTTTTTGTGACATGACTTGAAATCCGTCCGTCGCCCATTTTTTTCCGTCTAGCCGCAAAAATGGCACCATGTTATAGTACCTTCAGTATATAATTTAATTTTTTCAATTTTTGATGCGAAGGGGTTATCACACTATTCACGATTTTGATTTTTTTACTGCCGTTTTGGAATATTGAGAATGCCAGTGGAAAAAAAATTGGGTGAATTTTTTGCCTCAAAGGGTATGCTCTTGAACCATGATGAAATTTATTCTTAGCAAGTTTAATTTTAGGTAAGGTACTTGGGACCGTTTTGGATGTGGCCCTGATGTAAATGATTGTGATGTTGTAATTCTTGATACTTAAGTAACCAATCAGTTAAGTTAAGAATTCAAAGTTATAACAAGTTTTTTTTTTTTTTAAAAATATTTGACTCTATTGGAATAAATTGAAACTTTTTTCACTTCAACTTTTAATACCTCTCTATTCATTTAATCGCAATATATTATGTTGAAAGAAAAATCTATTTAAATTATCTTTGTGTCCTAGACGTAGTATTTTGGTAAAGTATTCATAGAGGGGATCCCGAGTTCCGCGATCCCCAGTTAGGTAGGGCCTATATGTATAAATTTACTTACCGTGATTACTAACAGCAGATTGAGATGAACAATACAAAAATAAGGCACAAATCTACCTCAAAAACCATTATTTTCTTTTCCTCTTTCCCCCACAACATTACAACATTAGAGTTCCTGCAACTTGATTAATAATTGCATTGAGAACTTGTGTGTACTTAAAAAATAAGCGTAAATAAAGAAGTGTTGATTTGAGTAACGAAAAGAGTACCATGAAAAATACTCACTAACATCTTACATGCAAACGGGTTACACTTAATTATGAGTAGATACATGAAATCTTATTTGAGTGTAGTTTTGCAGACATCCGAACTGACTGCTGTATAATGAAAAACCAGTCTTCTTTAAATCCGGACTTTTAATACGACCGTAAAATTCTTAGCCAGACGAATGTCAAGGTTGTTAGCAAGCTTTTTGTGGCTTTATGTTTTTAGAAACCATTTTTGGACAACAGTTCTAAAAAATTTTTTTTATTCTGTATCTTATTTTATTTTAAGAAATCGTTATGGTAAGATATGTAGATTAACGATTGGATCCACTCTTATTTTTAAATATTTTGACAATGCATGACATTTCCATTGAACAAATATCAGTACCCACATTTTTACTCAATTAAATTTCAAAAAGAACGAAAAAAATGATTTCCCTCTCACGATACATCGGATTTATGATTGAAGTAAAATAGGTTTTACTTTAACAGAAACCTATTCATATCTTTTGAGATAAAATCTGGCACTTGATTCGTTGTCAAACACATGTGTTTTCATGAAAGCAATAGGGAAATACCACATCTAATGTTTGAACTTGTATGATGTCCCAACTCGGCCACGGAAGCATGCTTGCATTGCGTGCCCGGACGAAAAGTCAACTCTTTTAAAAAATGCGTTCTCGGTTTATGTACTTCAGGTGTGATTTAATATAGGTTTCGGGTCAACTTCGTTAGTTTTACAACAAAAAACAAATAATTGGCCATTTCGCACGTTTTGGACATTTTGTATTCTGAGCTCTCTAGTCATTATGTATAGGCCATATCGGTCAATGCCGAAAGCTGATGAAGGAATTGAATGATATTCCCCGATTACACGAAATTTTGCTAATTTAAAGACCAATTTTCTTTCTTTTAATCTCAATGGCGAAATAGACAACATGATCGTTAAAAGAGATCAATTGAAATCGATTTAAGCACGTAAATTGCAAAAATGGACGGGAAAAATATTGGCGAGCGTGATAAATTTTACAAATGCAAAAGAATCTATTTAAAAATGCGGTTGCACTTTTTGACCAGTTCCTCGTGCCTCTTTAAAGATTGGAATTGTGGTTTCTTAAAAGGCTTACAGGATATCGTTTATGCCTTTACAGGGGAGGACCATGGACGAGAAGGAGTTTCCAATGTAAGACAAAAATTGCGTAGTTATTCGAAAGAATGTTACAGCTGTGTTCAGTATATCAATTAGTAATTTGGACTTTCATTTTGAAAATAGTTAGACGACAACAAGTCACATATAAAACAAAAATCTTCTCTTTCGGTCGGGTAATATTATTTTAACTCTTTTTTGTAACCACATCCCTGACCGGGCACGTCTCACATATATATTCTGATGTGTTTGGATTTGTTCCAAATTTCGATTGATGGTGATATATTGCTTATAAAACAATGAGTTGTCTGTAATAAACATCATGATTTTTGCATGATCAATGCTTCTATCAATAATATCTCATCGTGAAAAAATTAATCTGAGATATTGCTTTGATACAGAAATTGTGAAATATCTAATTGTATGGGAGCAAATCACGAAATCAGCCCATGTTTTATATTGAATATAAGGCAATATAAAATCACCTTTGGTTTCAATTTAAAGATAGTATGGAGCAAAATACAACGTACGACCTCTTTTGAATGCCATCTCTATTAAGATAAATATCATGACTACATATGGATGCCTCAAAATGTCTTTCTTGTTGCACATGAAGAAAATCATGATTAGAAAAAACATCATAGGTCAAAATAAATCCTCAAAAGATTTCAAGTTAGACCTTACAGGAATTTGAAATATATTGCTAATTGTGAGAGGTAGGGTATTAGCTGTCCATTTTTTGCACACAATCTACTATAGGTATTTGATTTTCTCGCCTTTCATTTTCAACCGTCCATCAATACTACACTCCACACAAGTCTGCGCCTTTCTGTGTTGTCCTGTTTTATTGTCATATATAGTGAAACGATTTGACAAAGCGTTCTTGTAGCGATTGGATTTGAAGACTAACTAAAGTTGAAGTGAGTCTCCATGGCGAGAAGTGAATGTTTTGATCCAATTTAATTGATGAATTATTGAAGCCTATTCAATACTGTTCAAATATTGGATTGGTTAACCATACTGGAGTTTTCTATTTTTAGATCGTGGGAATGAAATAGATAACGGGCTCCAATTTCAGGACGACAATGCGAAAATACGGCCTTATCTGATATCACGATCGGAACGCACCTTTAATTGATTCTGCAATTCATACCGTTCTTTCTTTTTCTCTCTTCTGCTCTGAAAACATTTGTGAGGGGGACCTGGATGTAAAGGCACTACTCTGGAAACTATCTAAAAGTCGAAAGCCCTCCGTGGTTGGAGGGACTCGAGAATGCAAAACTGGCAAAGTTTCCATGGGACAAAAGTATTCAGGACAATTCAAAGTGATGCATGACATGTTCAATTATCATCAAAGAGTAATTAAATGAGTTTAAAAAGGCTTAGACCAAACCAGTGCCTTTTAATACGTTTCAGAGCCTAAAAGGTTCGTTCATACCTCGCTGCATATGTGCAGTGCAGTGCGATATAGCGATCACTTGCTGCAAGAACTCATCGTAACATGCGCAAGCTGAAGTAAAATAAATTTAATCGGTTCTGCCGTACCGCAAGCAGTATACGGACAGAGACCGATTCGAGCACTGACAAACTTACTGCAATTACGAAACGCATGTGTTTGCATGTAGTAGAACGAACACTTTTATGCCATGGCTACCGACATTCATAGCTGTGTCATTCGTATAATCCTGAAAAGGCATGCACACTTACAATAATCGCATTCTTCCTAATATTCTAATGTTTTAGGCTCTGATGCGGTAATTGATTTTTATTTGAAATATAATTACTATCGAATTCTTTAAAATGGCTAATGAAATTGACTTTACACTATAAGGCTTAGTTAAAAAGGCCAATAAAATAGGAAACAACGTACAAAAGAAATCGTTTGCAAGCGACTACATTGAAGGCACCACATGGCCTATATGATCTCGTAAAATTCACTTATACTTGTACTATAATTTATTTTGTATTTCAAGACTGTTATCATTTACATTGTTGTCTTTCTATGTTTGATGAAATGAGCAAAATACAATTTGATTGATTGATTATGCACGTGGGTCGGCCGCAATTACACAAAGATCATAAAATACCAGAAACCTCTCAAAAAAGATTCCAAAATTGGACCAATGTCAGTACTCTAAGAAGTATAAATTATATTTGGTTATAAGGAAATGGGTGAATATTTTCCCCACAAAATCGTAAGAAATGCCCAACTCTTCCAACTCTTGTCGCATTCATATCTATAGTACTGTCACGCTGAAAACCCCAAATTGCAACCATTTCGCTCTTTCTTTTATAAAGGAGATTACGTTTAACTAGGCCTATGATTCACTGAACTATTGATCCGTGCTCGCTATCAACTTATAAGATGTATCTGGCCAATTGAAGTGGTGAGTTTTTGCGCATGTTCCATGGAAAGATTGTATGGTTTTACTGCCCTCAGTGTCGCGTGACTATGATCGGCGTACTTTTCAAACCAAAGTCGCCTCCAAAATGAAAGCGGGCAGAGCTTGGCGTGGACCCTACACGAATTCACTGGAGAAAAGGGGTCAGTTAACATTTTCTGCTCCTATGGTCAGGATTCTATGTTGAATTCGTTGTGGATGGGCCGGGTGATCAGTGGTCAATCAGGGTCCAATTACTTGGTAAATGCGTGGTAATACAATTCTCTTTTTCTATTAGTTGAACAAGATTAATCTCGGATTATAACATAAGCCAGTATTTAAAAGTCGGAAGTCTTCAATATTCATTTCTTTCAAGATTCGATCTTTTAATTTTACCCGATGATTAGATAGTAGGCCTAAATTGGGGGTTCCTTTTCCTATGATAATCCTTCATACTTCATTTAATGTACATTCAAATTATTTTAAGCAAGGAATATTTTCAAAAGACATTATTATTCGTTTTTTTTTCAATAATTTTGATGATTGTGGTAAAGAAACTAAAGATACGCCCACTCATTTTATTGAATGTGCGGTGGCCAGGTATGCGAATTTCCAATCACATGATTCCTTTTATTGTACTGTTCAGTATGTAGGAAATTTGAGCCACAATTATAGACCTTCGTTAAACTTCGGCTACTGTTAAAAAAAGAGTTATTGTTTGCTTCAAATAAATTTTAATCTGGATTGGGAAAACCAAATTAGATTAAAAAAAGTATTTGCTATTGGGCAAGTGACGTAATAAAGTGTGATTTTTGGACAAAAATGGCGTTTGTAATTTTCCGCTCATAAAACTATGTTTGGTCCCTAATTAGAACACTCAAAGTAGATTTTATTGTAAATATGCTGTTGTGTTATCACCCTTCATATGTGGTGGAGTTTATGAAAAACAAGAATTGCCCCGGAAAAAATGAGTCAGCACTTTATGAATAGAACAAGCACGGGGTCTGTAAACCTGGTACGGAAAGGACAAGCGCAGCAATCGGTTGTCAAAATACAGAACGTGCAGGTCCTCCGAAATTTAAGTTTTGCGTATTATACACAGGAACTCCTGACATCGAGAGGAGAAGCAAGAAAACACAAAATCTGAGGTTTTTGAGGTTGAACGCACATTTGCCTGATTTGGGTTTATTACGTATTAACGCAGAAGAAGAACCTTCGATTATTGGAGTTTTAAATATAATTATAAATAAAATATTTTTAACATACGCAGAACCCCGAATCCGGTTTTTGCAGTGTGGAAACCAGGACCTCTATTTTTGAGTTTTTGCGTAGTATAGCAGAAGAAAACTCTGCCATATTAGCGTTTTGAATATAATAAAAATATTTTTAAAATATGGATAAACCCAGATATTGGACGACCCATGGTGGACACAGACCCATCTGATTTTGGAGTTTTGCGTATTATGCAGCAATTCTGATATTAGCGTTTTTTTAAATAGAACTAAAAATAAAAAGTAGTGAATCCTGGTATATTCGATTACAGAACTGTTTCTTTTTGTTAGCGTGTTAGTCAACTATCTCTTCACTTCAGTAGAATTATAACACAAGTAAAATATACTAAGCTGGCAAAGCCACACAAAAAAACAGGAAACCTAAGTTTGTCTTAAGAGACATGATCATAAGGCAAAAAAACACTTAAGTGTCTATTGAGCAAGTCAATAAACAATAACAAAAGGCATGGAACGTAATGGGAGACAGAGAACACAATTCTAGGAACTGTTGCACAAAAGATGCTTGCTCTATCGTCTAGAAGCACTACAAGTTCAATAAAGTTGCAGAAGAGTTCAGGTCTATCATACCCTGTCCTTAGGGAACAGATTACACTGCTGAGGTAGAAGCAGTTTTTTAAATAAAACTAGTTATTTCAAAAGAAATACTACAAAAAATTATGGTGAATCCCGGAAAATAGGTGTTCGGTGGACAAAGACCCTCTGATTTGGAGTTTTTTGTAAAATGTGTGTGTAAGTGGTGGGCGAGTTGGTGTGTGTTGGGGCGACTTGGTGTGTTGGGGGCGACTTGGTTTACTGTGGGGGCGGCTTGGTTTGGGGCGACGTGGCACGGGGGCGAATGGGGTACTGTGGGGCGAGGGATGCCTAGGGGCGACTTGGTTTGGGGGCGACTTGCCTTTTCTTGCCTTGATTGTATCCATCCTTGAGTAGTGTCCTAAATTATCGTTGACCTCAGTGGGACCTTTGTGGAATTATAAACTTGCTGGGTGTATCACTATGTTGATCGAATTTCATGACACTTGGATACCAATGGCCCAGGCTTGGGTAGATGAACGATGTATTTCACTTAAATAGTTCACTCTGCCTGTCTCCAAGCGAGTGGAACTATTACGTAAAAACCAATGTTATACCATATAGCCACACAATTTATTCCCAAATAACCGGGTATCTAAGTTAACTCTATTCTCTTAAAATATTTTCTTCTTTTGCAGTATAGAAATGAAGACTGAAGACAGAAGCAGTTCTTTGATGCCCTCATATCATTGCTGACATAGTTTATACAGAAAAAAAAATATAATGTATAGGCGGGATGGATTTGTTGGTTGATCCTGCAAGAAAACAGCACTTTTGATTTGACAAATTCCACAATCAATTTAAGAAGGAAAAAATGTCCTCCATCACACTTGCCAGAACAAATGTACATAATGCTTTCCAAAGATAACTCATTATCTTTTTCGTGTCCTGCTGATCACCTTCAGCATTGTAAAAATGATCATTGTCTACATTTTAGGGAACACCTGATATGACAGGAGACATGGTATGAATTCTATTATGCAAGTCTGTTTTACTCAACTATTATGGAAAGCTTATCAGGCCTCTGACTGTTACAGTCTGCCGATTCCCACAAGCAATTTCTACGTTTATTCATCACACTCCATTTGGAGCTTACTAGTATGTGGTTGCGAATATTGCAGAGCTTCAACAGTACTGGGACATAACAACGGCCCCTTAATTCAGCGGGCACAAAGCAACCCGGATGCTAAGTACGACAACGTATGGACATGGTGTAGCAGAGTCTCAAGCTCGTAACTTTCAATCATTCTGTGCGCTGGAGGGAGTGAATTTAATCAGAAAATGACTTTCAGCCAACGTTTTACGTCAAAATGTGTACTCTAACTGTTCAAATTTTTGTTTTGAAAAATAAAAAGCTTTCTTGCTGAGTCCCTGCCAATTCTCTAGGTTGGTTGTTCCCAGAGCTTCTGCATGTGATACATTTCCAGTACATTGAAGTAGCTTTCTTTGATTTCACTGAATTTCCAGAAAAACTGCAGGGTGTCAAAAAAGTATATGGACAAAAAATACAAAATTGCAAATTTCTTCTACAGGCACACATCCTATTCTCGGGCCAACGGTTCAGATATAAAAATCTCAATTGGGGGAATGATGCTATGGATCACGAAATGCCCCTTAAAGATATGACTTTTGTGACGGATTTTCTCTACTAGTAATGCAAAATATGCATTTTGAAAATCCTGTGCAAAAATGTGGTGGGGGAAAAAGTCTACCATGCTGTACAATTGTTGTTGCATGCTATGCACACCAATTGTCAAGAGTTCAAAGTTTTGTTAAGAGGTGATTTTGCATTCATTTTGCATTCAGAGAATGTGGTACAGGGTAGATTATACTTTGTTCGGCCAGAAATTAGGAGTGATGTCACAGCTTTCACAAAATGTTTAAACCTGTGCATCACGGTATGTCACAGCTGTTTTCGTGAGCATACAAAGTCGGTGAGTGTGATAAGCTTGCACAATAGCTAGGCAAAAATGATGCGAGTCCTTCTGGCTAGATGCTATATTCCAAAATTGTACTGGATGCACATGATTACACTTTAGTTCCTTTGGAAATGCTGTTGACCCTTTTATCTTGAATTTGTGATAAATGAAAAAAATGAGTAATTCCCTGTTTTGTATATGAAAAGATTCTATCAAAAATGAGTTAAAGCTATTTATTTATAGTAATTGATTACCAAATGTATATTATTATAAAATTATTATGTTTGAGAGTGGAAACTGAAATGTGTATCCATTATGCCAAGTAAACCCTATTTTATGTGAGATTATGATACCTCAAAATATTATTGGCACATTGAAGATTATATCAGTATTTATTGCATTTGAAGTAATAAGATGAGTTTAAAACTTGCCAAGTGCTTTAAGAAGCCAACTTGATATTAAAAATTGAATTTTATTGTAAACAACCCAACAGTCCCACTGTGATCAACCAATGAGACTTCACTAGGAACTAGGGTTGAATACTATGGTTGAACAACAGTAGAAGTGGGTAGTGTAGGGTGTTAAAAATGGTGCAAGATATTGCCAAATTTGGGGCATGTATTTGTCCTGAATGGTTGCTAGGTCAGGCATAACATTCATGATACAAATATAATCAGATAGACTGATTTTCATGGTTTGGGCCGTCTTAGCTTCCTGTAACTCAAAATTGAGAAAAAAATTGCCACATTTGTGCTTTTGTGTTGTGTGAATGTTAAAGGTGCAACGAGAGATTTTGAGACACCCAAATATTGTGTCATAATAGTAATTTCATATAGATTAGATACTCAATAGATATCTTACCTTGTGTTAGGCTACAGAAATGTCTTAAAAGAGAGAAAAAAGGTGATTTTGATTTGCTGATATTCAATGTAAAACATAGGCTAAATTTCGTATTTGCTCCTATATAAAATTAGAAATTTCACAATTTTTGTACCAAAGAAACATTTCTCCGCTTAATCCTTTCAGATGGGGATATTTTTGATGGAAAGCTTTACATCAGGGCAAAAATCAGTGCTTAGCGATTTTTTAAGGGACACCTGATATGTGAAATCTCTCGTTGCACCTTTAAGCCAGTATTTACTAGGATGATACCATGTCATCTGGATAAACCATGTGAGTTAAATGTTTACAAACAATTCTTTTATCTTAAATTGGCTTGCTACTACACACCTTTCAAAGGTGCTTGCTGAAGTTTTCAGTGTTTACTAATATGGTCACTGTTTGATGCTTGTTTATGATGTTAGAGGTAACAAGATTTACCAACCCATGTGACTTGATATGATCCACTCAGGCCAAAGGATGAGTTCATCGTGTTAACGAGTTGCTACTGTAAATACTAGACATTTTAGAGCGGATTTCTTGGAACAAAAGAATCCATTATTTGTACATATTTTTATTGTAAATACAGATGTAAAAAGTAGAAAAAAATAAATGTAGAGTATAGTCAATCTTGTGTTGTCATTTCCATTATGCTTTTGTTCTGAGCTGTCAAAGATGTGACATCAATATGGAACCGGCAGACAATCGGTGCGCAAATCTTAAATGGCCAATCTAATGAGGCCAGTAGCCAATCTACTTATGAACATTGTTTTCAGAATATTCAATCCTATATACCTTTGTTCACAGCTTAATGGATAATAAAACCATGCACCTGAGATGGTGAGATGAGTTTTTGAGACCATGATATGAGATTTGAAAATATTGTGCTTTTCACTCCATGACTTGACCGATAAATTCTTGTATCCTACTCAAATCATCCAATATTATAACAAATCTTGTAAACAAATCTTTCCTTGGCATTAGGACCAGACTCCTAGTATAATTGTCATTATTTAGGCAAGCTCAGGGGCAAACATATGTTCAAGTGGTTCTTGAGGGAGGAGACCATATTTTTGCATGTGGGGGGAATGAATACTAAAGTGGTAGGACAGGTCCATGTCCACTTGAGTAGAAAGTAGGTGCATCTATACTAACAGCCAGCAGTTTGAGGTCTTGGATTCCAAAGCGGCTCTTTCCATTGTCAATGTGGAGTATCCCACGCTGTATTTTACAGGCGAAGGAACTTCGCTGAACTGCTGGAAGCGAGTAGTTCCCATTGTTCAAATGTTATCTACTGGATTGGCGAATTCACTGAAGAGCACAGGGTTGATCTCGCTTGTATGCTTTCACATAGGAAGCGATCCCATGCTTGTTGTGCGGATCAAAGGTCATTTGCATTTTCACAGTGGGTTTCTTGGAGGAGGATGATATTCACTCTGTTCTCCCTGGAGAGCTGTAAGATGATGTCATGCTTAGCATGGGTGAGACTCTCACGTTCAGCTGCAGGATACAGACTTTGGTACTTGCCATAAGGAAAGTTCCTCTGTGAGTTATAGCTCAGCTGCCTAAAATTAAGGGTGGGTCTTCACGATGTTAACTGGTTTGATAAACACGAGATTTGGACTTCAATTGTTGAATCAGTTAGCCGCTACGCGAAGGGTTCAAAACGACCCATTACTTTGCTACCCGATCAATGACACTGCAGTCGCAGCACCCCTATCAATCATCCTGGATCAATGACGTGGTATGAGCAATGGTCATTTTCTACCTTGAACCTAAAGCAGTTTGTGGACAGCCCATCTTGCTTGGGGATAAAGTGTGGCATTGGGAGCTGGGGGCATTGGGTTGGCTTAAAACAAAGTTGTTGTCCTTTGGCACTTGCAAATTTCTTGAGAAATATACAGTATTCGACCTATTTAGAGCCCGGGAGCTTAAGTACCCGTTTTCGGGGAGGCTAATTTTGGTACACGATGCTTAATTAGTTACTTTTGACCGCAAATCCCCATTAGAAAGCCTTAACTACACACCGGCTACATCTAACTTCTACGTAAGCATTGGTACAGTCTCTATAGCCCCAACAACTTAATATTTTTTTAAAGTGAAAATGTTATCAGAATTAATATTATCCATAGTAAATAATAACATTGTTTGTCGCTTGTATCTGAGGCCTAACAAGTGAACACTCACATATTTTTAAGGCAGGTATTGCCACACCCAAGGAAGATTAAACCCGAAAGCCGCAGAAAAAAATAAGGGGGGTCCGTCAGTCTAGCAATAGATACGCATCGCAATTGAATGTTGGAAAATGTCCGGCCAAACCTGATGTGCGAGTTGTAATTTAATATACCTATATACTTTAAAAATGATCAGACAATTCGATAATAAAGCAACCAAAATAAAAATTAATTAGGGAGCTATTTATAGTACAAAAGACTCGCCTTACATAAAATGGTAGAACCAAATCAAATATGCAATGGGGAAATCCCCAATTCCCATACACACATGCTCAATCTAAGCCTGTGCTTCAGCTTCCTGGAAAGGGCCTGGCGATTTTATTTTGTGTGGCCATCAATAATACTAGGCTGTATCATGCGTCCTAGATGTTTCTTATGGATTCACCATGTAACGCCTGCAGGATATGAATTATTTGCTCCAGTAATCGCCATTAATAGATATCATTAAATGGGTAGTTTAAACCACAATGTTTAAAATTTTCACCAGCCAATTTTTTTTTCCCGCCCCTACAAACAAGGTTTTAATAATAAAAAAACCCTAAATTTGACAGGAATGATGCCGATCATCAGGTCAAATCAACATAATGTTATAATGTTCATGTCTCAGCCAATCCATTTGATGTCGCTAGGGGCCGGTCAAGAAGTGTACTACTCCTGAGAAAAATATAGTCATCTCAGTTTGAATGAGATTAATAAAAAGGTCGTGTCATCATCTCAACTTTTTATTTTGGAAATAATCAACGTACACATTAAGTGAATTTTGAGGAGAGTAAGTCACATCGTCATCTTGCTCTTAGAAAGCATGTCCCTTTGTATCGATTATATCTAAAAACACGTCATAATGAATGGCGATGTGATTGGCCAAGATATTTTACGTGTACCAGTCGTGATGATGATTGACGATGTCGCTTACAATTTCACCATCGTGATATGAGTCGCAGTTAGCAGGTCTCGGAGATCCAATCCACATAAAATAATGGTGAAAATAAATAGAAAAACAACATAAAATGGGGGGGGGGGTGGGGACAGATCCACTTGTTTTCATTGGCATTACAAATGCTCATAAGGAACTATTGGCGACTTTTTTAAGTGCCCAACAGTGTCCATAATATTTGAGAGCCCCCCGTTGAGATTTCCAAATGGTTAGAGCCGTCCGCGTTTTTACTCTCCAATCTTGGTTTAATCATCCCCAACAATCTACGCCGACCAAATCTAAGCTAACTCCTTGTTCCTCGAGTCACCACTACTTTACCACCCTCCTAATTTGTAAGGGATTTTCCTTCCCCTTTTCGTTTATGCTGCTGAACCACATATGTTTGGATATTTCTCAGTTTCTCAAGACAATGCACAACCACCACCGTCGCTTTGGAACGACATCGCACCACAGCCAATTGCGTGAAGTCTTCTCTCTTATTTTTTTCACGACAAGTCCTACGATTTCCTCTAATACTTGATATACATGCATTATTGGGCTAAATTGTGGCGGTATGTATCAATGTTTCCAGCTGTTAATATCCCTGGTAAGAAATGTTAATATTAGCCTGAGAAATACGCTGCAAGATACTAGTAGAAATATACAATGATGTAGAAATGTGGACTCCAAGTGGAGTGTACAGAACAATCAGACCTCTCCGAAATGGTGGCACTAATTGAGACATGATTTTCAAGTCAGCAATGGTCTGAGGGGTGCTTATAAGGGGAGGGGGCGGCTAATAGGTCAAATCAAATACGGTAAATGTAGAATTCACTACTCCAAGTAATGAACAGCACCACACCACAAAACATGTATTTCAAAATTTTCAGGCAAGCCATGAAAACACTGGATGACAGATTTCATGTTGAAAGTTCAACCCTTATTTTTTTACCTACTGTATCATTTTTTAGCGCAATTATATTTGAAACTATTGTCTCCCTTTGAAAGAAAGCTGGACAGATAAAAACCAGAACAACATCTGTTGCAGAATGCATGATGCACAACATTAGTCCCATCAAATGACTTTTATTCCACCCTGGTATTAAAAAATGCACCTTAATAGAATTATCACCATAAGAAGGCTTGAAAAAAGGTAAATTTCCCGGGAAGATCATGCATTTCTCGGAAGATTTCCCACTATATCTTATGTATAATTCCCTCCAAAGGGTCAAGTTTCCCTCAAATGCCCACTTTCCGGGAAGGAGCTTCCCAACAATTCCCCACTTTTCGAAGACCATGTCCATGAAGTATATTGTTTTACATGAGTGAAAGTTTAAAAATTTCCTGTGTGTGTAAACTTTACTGATGCAGACTGCGTAGTAGTTGCCATATTTTCACTTTTTAATGACAAGTTTAGGGCTGCTCCATCCGGACATACTTGATCATTTTTGAAACATAACTTCAATATCATCCACTCAAATGAAATGGGACGGGTTCATTAAAGAAGAAACAAAATTAGCTACAAAATGACATCAAATATTTTGTCATTTACATTGTGCACTTCTGAATATTTTACTTTGAACATATAATTTGTGCGACAAGTTTAATAGATCACCATTTGACAGGACAATAATGAAATGCGACCTGTAGCTTCTTGTAGCTTATGACGGACAAAAAGGCTACAAACAAAGGGCCAGCATGCAACATTATTTCTGTTTTTCATTAACTATAAAATGGTCACTGAACATGAAGGCATTTTTAAGCCTTGTTTTTTTTCCAGATACATGTCCCTGAAGTTTTCATCAAGTCTTCTGATAGGAGGTGTATTTTGAGGATAAAAACACTTTGCATACATGATAACGTAGTTTGTAAAACACCAACTCAAATTGTGGTGAAAATAACTTTGATTGTATTAGAGCGACTCCTCATTTTCAATGTCTTTCAGGATAATGATTATAAAAAAATACTGCCTTTTCTTGATATGCAAAATGGTACAAAGAAAATGCTTTCTTCTGGTTAAAATTTTGAGAATGGATCCCGAGCGTTTACACTTAAAATGCTAACTTTTGAATGCTTGGGACGAAACGGAAAGTAAACCAAATTGGGTGTCCAAAGTGAACAGAGAGAATTTTAAAATGATTTATGGTTTTGGCTTTGTTTTGGATAAATCAAGGTGTTGAAAAGTGTCCACAAATTCTTTGAATGTGTTGAAGAAAGGTGTAAGGATGATTATCTTCAAGATTGGAGAGCTCAAACAGAATCAAATGCTCGTCAATTTATTACTGAAATTAAGTCAGGTTATCAAATGAGGGTATATTAAAAATTGACAATTTTCAAACACAGACGATCTGTATTACATAATAAGAACTACTTCTAACAATTTGAATGCAAAATAAAAGGTATGATAACAAGGGCCGTTGCCAGATTGTGTGACCTTCATTGGTGGCGGACGAATACCATTTTGGTCTTGTTGCCCCCCAAGTATCATTGGTTGTGAGTAGATCTATTGCCTATTCACTACTGGCAGATCCCCTCTTATATGAAACTGCATTCCCTGTTATGTAACGAGTCAATCGGTGTAAATCTCGCCAAATTTCTGTATGCTTCATTCTCCATAAGAAAGTCCTCCATGGACAATCCTGTGTAATTACTATTATTTTTCGCAATGGGCCGGTAGCCTACAGAGAGTATAATAAAGCATACTGGGCTGAAAGATTGCCCAGGAACTATTAAAAAAAAATGGTACTACTTCAGCCTCGGGTATGCTGGGGTCCCTAAGACTATCAGTGCAAACACCTTTAATGATGTGATGTCAACTTACAACCAAATATTGGAGTTGTAAACAAAAATTACAACTGTTGAGGTATAATGTCAGACTTTGGTATAAGAAAAACAATACAGACACAAACAGCACTGAACACAGTAAAATTGTTGTCGATGACCATGGATCAGAAAACCTATATTGAGGCAACTTGCTATTTACAATTCGCTGTTCTATCTGTATTTAACAAGTCTAGAAATTTATGTAGCAGTTTCTTCTGTCCTATTCTGACATGGAGTGCAAACTGTTGTCGTCTCGTCAAAGTCTTAAAGTTTTCTGAACTCATCTGTGCTTCATCATCAGACAAGGTTTCCTTGTAGCGAGTAAGAGATTCTTTGACACACTTGACAAGAAGTGCTCTCCATGATGGCGGTAGTCGAGTTAATCCATCTACAACAAACAAAAGGAAATAAGTAGCTGAGTAAAATTTGTTATGTGTAATTTGTTTCTGCCTGATTTCTAGATGAGAAATGTTTCTTGGTTAGGAGAAATCGTGACTCTGCATACAAATACACATCCCTGGCTAAAACAAAAGATATGTAGTGTCATCATGTTATGTGATCTTAAATGACCTTTACCTAAAAGTGGAAGTGGACGGACAATCACCTTAAACTTGGATTAACTTTTGTGAACCCTGTATGCCCTTTCATTATCTTTAAACAATATTTGGAATGCATGCATATGCAAAATGGGGGGGGGGTGATTTTTGGCATGGTAAGGTTGGATGCAATGATTTAACACACTGAGAGGAGAGGTGATTTCTAGCAAAATATTTTGAAAATTGCCCCTCCCTGTTGTTGCACTCCACAGTGGAAACTTGTTCACACAAGATTGCTGGGACCAACTGAGGAACTTTGTGATGGCTGGAATTTAGTGTTAAACGCAGGGTTCCCGCTTAGTAGGATTTTGGTGTCAAATGACAGGCAGAATTTTCACTGGACACGATAAATTCAGATTGAGTACCAAAATGGACCCCATAATTATAAGCCTCTGAAAGGCAATTTTTTTAAAAACATATGTTTCCAAACCTCAAATGCAAAATTTATAGACATTGTTTCTGCTAAATGCAGTATTCAAAATAGTGCTTATTGTGGGAAAAACCAAATTCACAATATTGCAATGGCTATTTATACTATTTGTATTGTCTGACAGAAAACCAACTTGTTAACATTGAAATAAGGAAACATGATACCTCAAAAGTTTGACCAAATAGCACAATAGAAATCAGGAAATCTTACGCACCATGTATTTGGAAACTGATAAGTCCTGATTAGTAGTACTACATAAAAACATTTGAAGGCTGGTCTCGGGACCACAAAATATTCCACTGGACCAGATAATTCTGAACATTTGGAAATTATGGGGTCCAGTGGACTTCAAATTAAAAAACCTAAGTGGGAACCCTGGTTAAACATCAGTGTATCAGAAGATTTTCCCTGAGGATCTTGTATTTATCAACATGATGATGACAAGATTAGACTTGAAGTAAGGCATTTTCACTTATTTTTATGCCAAGTTGAGTGATATCTTTGAGGAAAGAAATTTACAAACTTGAGACCTGCCAATTTTGAAGCCTAGTCATGAACTACAACTTGGTAGATCTCTGTCCAAGGTTCATATGCAACTACACTGAAATTCACTATTCACTGTAGCTTTTGTGTAAAATTCAAGATGACACTCCACACCCTTGTTCACATACCGTTTGTGAGAACATTTTCAGCATTTTCTTCATCACTGCTCCACCCTTCATTGTCCTTGTATTCCTGGAATTCTGCACCACTCATGCACAATATCTGTACATGGAAAGAAACAAAATCATTCATATAAGTGAGTCATATAACAAATGACTATAGCACAAACAAACCTACTCTATTGAAGCTTTAGAAAAGTTTAATGTATGCGTAAATTGATTCTAGTCACCGACGGCACTTTGCGCCGGTGTAGTACATTCCTATTTATGCAAATAACTCGGCTATTTATAGCGCTCGATCAAGCCATGGCTTACTGACCTAAGTTTAAATGAGCCGCATTGCAGTATACAACCAAATGCAGTAAATCTGTGTGTGTACATTGTACGTGTCATGCAAAACATGCTTGACCGAGCCGCATCTGACCCTTCTTGGTCAAAACACAGTTCCGCGCATATAATTATGACGGCAATCAATACTCCCATTGCATTTCCCAATTCAAACTTGGTTCCACTGCCGGAAAATAGCCATGCATATTTGCAATGTCAGCGTAGCAAACGTTCATGTCACCCTGCATGGATGAGACAGTGTGTTCAGAATTGACCAAGTGACACCGACACAAATAGTACATCTCACTAGTCACATGATATCGCGCATAATATACGATCATTTAGGAGTACTTTTTCAACCCCCAATTTCTGGGATTGACTCATGGTGCAACTTTACTAACACAAAAACAACACCAACATTCACCAACGGAAAGTCTGATTTGAATTTTGTTTTCAGCTTCCAATAGCCGAGACCATCCCAGATTTTCCCATTATCATTGCGCATATAATTTTGACCACCTATGGTCTAAGAAGTCTCTCGAATGTCATGAACACACATTGCAGAATTTCCAAGATCTCCCAAAGTGAATCACAAGTATGACGTCACCATTCAGTAATGAGAGTAATGAGCGGCGCTCTTCATTTGTAAGTGTTACGAAGAAGTTTGTTCGTGTATAGTGCTTTTATCTTCCTCGAGTCAGTGACGTCAGAGTGTAATGCACTACTCGCTTCACTAAATCGCGAGTGTTGATTCAAAGTGCCGACGTACGCACAAGCGTATATAAAGGTGGTGCAAAAATCTACATGCAAAACAATTGTCTGAACGCTTTGACGTTACTGACTCGGGGAAGGTAAAGTCCATTTATTCCCACAAAATTGAAAGCACGTGTGGCGTGACGAATAAAGCGCAGGACTCATAATCAGTAAATCGTGTGTTCAAGCCCCGCCGCAGTCAACACGTTTGTGTCTATGGCAAGTTACTTAAAGCAATAACAGCACATTTTTTGAAGAACGTCCCCAATTTTCAAAATTTGAAATTTTTGCACAGTTACGTTGGTAATTGTCTAGGAAACTATACTTGCGAACGTGAATGCTAAAAAATGCGTATTTATCATAAAATAAGCGATTTTGTAATTAGAATTGGGATCCCAGATTGTACTTAACGGCAGAGCTGGAAATGCTAAGTTTATGTCCATCCATGATAAATTAGTGCCACCTCAAGAAAATGACTTCTAACTTGACTTGCCTGAAGCAATAAAACAACTAATGGATGAGTGTAGACACGTACATGACACTATTTCCCGGCTATTTCATATTCGAAGGCCGTTTCCAACAGCCGTTGAATTATTATCGGAGATCTCCGACATTAATTATTCTAATTACAAAATTCCTTCGTTTGCAACACAGACATTTTCGAGCTTAACCATTCACAGGTATAGTTTACTAGCCAGTTACCAATGCAACCGTGTAAAAATCTCAAAATTTTTGGAAAATTGGGGGCACTCTTCAAAAAAATGTGCTATTATTGCTTTAATCTCAATTGCCTTGTTGACCCAAGCGAAGTCTGGGGGCTGTTATGGGGAATATTGCAATCTAAGTACAGATAAGATTATGCGCTTGGCTGGCTGCCGACCTAGGTGAAGTGAAATGATTGTGATATGATTCCCTGATGGCATGCAGTGTATTAATAATAATAGCTAATAGTGCTGTAATCTTGAAGATATGGCACTCTATAAAAGCCGGTGTATTATTATTAATTGTGCAAAATTATGAATTGTCAAAGCCATGTTTGAAATCAGCATAAATTGCATTCCAATGAGTCCCACAGCTGTTTGAATATCTCATTTATTATGACAAACCAAAATATATCATGGCAACACAGTTTGAACAACTGATTTGGATTATTTATTCCACTATATCCTGTGTAAAATGTTATGAAATTTCATTGTAAGCAAATATGATTTTTTATGCCATTTCTTGGGGAATGCGCATATACAGGGCACTTTAAGATACAAATCATGACCTTTGTAGGCCTCTATGGCAAGATTCTCACAAAGGATTTTTCTGATTAAGAGTAATAGCTCTTACATGTTCCTACTTATCAGTTGTCAACATTTTGTTGCCGCTGCTTAAAATTGTTCAGAAATAAATGAGATAATCTGCATGGTATGAAACAGCTGTGGTCCAAACATGCCTAGCCTTTAATCAGTAGTTTTTAGATATTGTTCCTAAGTTTTCCAGTTCAAGCCATTTGAACCGCATTTCATTGTTTAGAACAAAAGAAACCGGTTCTGACCAGAAAGAACTCAACCTGTGTTGAGCTTTGACGCTGCCCTAATGGTTCTTGTCATGACTGTTTGCAGACAGAACTGAACAACTAGTTTTCATTAAGGATTCAAACATGTAACAGAGTGCTTCATCACAAATTGACAACTCTTTATCCGAGTATTTTTATCCCGCATGGGAGGCTTAAGTTGAGCTGCCCTCGCAGGATAAAAATATGTGGATGCATGGATGCATCATCATTGATTTGTGATGGATCACTCTGTGGCATGCTTGAATCCCTTTCAACAATGATAAGCTTCATGAAACTTCTCAATATCGTGTAGAGAGGAACATATTATTGTCAGAAATCTTTCCTCGTAATACATCTTGAGCAAAATCTTAAGCAAAACTATAGTTTTGGCATCTTTGTTGCTTTGCAGTTTGCTTTGTGTCCTTGCACTTACTCAGAGTTCCAAATCTGACGAACAGTGCATTGACTTAATCATACCGCGTAAAGGCACTTCTGTGAACACTGCACTGGGCATGACACACTAATTTGCATATCAACTGTGGGTTAATAACGAATCAACAATGGTACGGTCCTACAAGGAGTTGTTGAAAAATGTTTCATTAACCCTACACATACCTTGAGAGCCATTTCCATTTCTGCTTCTGTAAGCACCCCATCCACACCTAGAATAAATGCACCACCATCAGAAACCAGGTTTAGGTTTTCAAGGAACGTCCACTTCTTTTCTAACAAATCCACATCACACCCATCAACGGATGATGCACACCTATATAACAGTGACATAGGAATGTCAACCTGGAATATGATAATTGAAAAAAGTAATGCACACAAATGTGTTAGCAATTATTTCAATTAAAAGAGCCATGGCCCGATTCCTAGCAGCCTCATCCCCAGTGGTCAAAATTTGATATCTGAAGAAAGCTATTTTAATCATTTGCCCTGTGAAATCTTAGGGCTAAAGGATGTTTAGTTTGTTAGTTATGAGAGAAAATGTGCCCCATTTTCATTGACCAATATTAATTTTACTTGGTACTCTATGAGCTTACAAAATCACATTTTCAGCTCTCACATCAAAACGGATTGAAATATCAGTGCGAAACTTTACAGATGGGGTTTTGTGGTGAAGACCATATCTATCAAGATGAAAACTTATAAAAAGATGATGCACAATTATTTTCAAATTATAGACCAGTATCTGTATTACCTAGCTTTTCAAAGATTCTCGAACGATTAATATTCAATAGATGTATAAGCTTTATTGATAAGCACAACATTATAAATAACTAGAATTTCTCGGCTTTCGCGCTCGCTATATTCAAAGAATATAAGCTGTGGGCTGCCCCATGACCTTTGACCCTGGCACATGACCTTTGATCTCATCAACATATGAGGGATCGCATGGTGCACCTATGACAAAAGTTTGGTTCCAATTGAACTTCAAGTTTTCAATTTAGATCAATTTTACATTTTTAGCCCATTTTTCAACTTGACCTCACATGACCTTTGAGCATTCAACATGACCTTTGACCTCATCAACATATGAGGGATCCCATTGTGCACCTATGACAGAAGTTTGGTTCCAATTGAAGTTAAACTTTTCAATTGAGGTCAATTTAAAAAAAAAACTTAAAAATTTTTGACACACATTCACACAAACACACACACAAACACATACACACACACATATACACACACATACACACGCACAACGGATTGCTAAGTGGTCCTGCCAGCAATAGCTGGCGGCCCACAATAACCAGTATGGGTTCCACCAAGGTCATTCAACCTACATGGCAATGATTGATTTGGTGGAAAAGGTTTGTAATGCTGTAGAAAATAATAAACAAACTGTTGGTATTTTTTTAGATTTGTCAAAGGCATTTGACACTATTGACCATAATATATTATTACGCAAATTATCGCACTATGGTTTCAGAGGCATGGTCTTAGACTGGTTCAATAGTTATCTAAGTAATAGGATGCAATACGTATATTCAATAATAAGAAATCCAACTTAAGAAAATTAACTTGTGGCGTCCCTCAAGGATCAATATTGGGCCCTCTCTTATTTTTACTCTATGTCCATGATATTATAAATACATCTACTATGCTAAAATTTGTGTTATTTGCTGATGACACTACAATTTTGTATTCGCATGATGATATCGCCGGTAAAATCAATGTAATAAATGAGGAGTTAAAGGTGCAACGAGAGATTTCAAATAACAGGTGTCCAGAAAAAATGTGAAAATTCTGATTTTGCCACTGGTGTAAAGCTTTATATCAAAAATATCCCATCTGTAAGGATTAAGCTGAGAACTGTTTCTTTTGTACAAAAATGTTGATATTTCTAATTTCGTATAGGAGCAAATACGAAATTCAGCCTATGTTTTCTATTGAAATATAAGCATATACAAATCACCTTTTGTTTTCATTTTAAGTTATTTCTGTAACCAAATAAAGGTAGGGGATATGTTGTGCATC
The DNA here is from genome assembly GCA_023653785.1 of Ophioderma brevispina. Classification (NCBI taxonomy): domain Eukaryota; kingdom Metazoa; phylum Echinodermata; class Ophiuroidea; order Amphilepidida; family Ophiodermatidae; genus Ophioderma; species Ophioderma brevispina. The sequence continues at coordinate 12,034 of JAMKCH010013328.1, read as the reverse complement.
TAATCTATATGAAATCACTACATATCACAGAAAATATGGATGACTTGAAAATCTCTTGTTGCACCTTTAAAAGAAGTAACAAACTGGTTCAAAGCAAACAAACTATCTGTTAATGCAGGAATAACCAACTACATGTTACTAGGCACACGTCATGGGAATGCAAAATATGTGGATGATAATGAAATCGTAGTTGAATTGGATAATACAAAGCTACAAAGGGTGAGTTCCACGAAGTTTCTCGGTGTTATCATTGAAGAGAATCTTACTTGGAAAAACCACATAGATGGTATTCAAAAACTATTGCACGAAATACCGGTGTCCTCAATAAGCTAAAACATTCTATTCCGGATCAAATTTTGTATTTTTTATATTGTACGTTAATTTTACCATATGTAAATTATAGTGTATTAGTATGGGGTAATACGTATCATAGCTATATGGATAAAATATTTAAACTTCAAAAATGGGCTGTACGAACTATTTCAAATAGTCATTACAGAAGCCACTCAGCTCCCCTGTTCAAAAAATTTAAAATACTAAATGTATATGACATATATAAACTTGAAGTGGGCGTTTCCATGTTTAAACATTCTACAAATCAGCTACCAAAAACATTTAAACATTTCTTTTCAAAACATGCTGAATATCATAATTACTGTACTAGGAATGCCAATGACTATACTAAAACAAGAAACAAAAAAACGTTCTCGGATCAAACTGTAAGTACTTCTGGGGCAATTCTATGGAAATTGTTTGATCAAAATTTGAAACTGTCTAAATCTGTCAAGTCTTTTCGAAATCAATTAAAAAGTCATCTTATATCACCATATTAAAAAAAAAACCTGATAGTGAGGTTTGGAGCATGTGTATGTAATTTGTATTTGTTCTTTCTTATCTCATTTTTGTTAGTGTAACCTATAGATCTATACCATTATTTTTTTATGTAGACGAATTCGTGTTGGTCACATCCCCAATATCATTTCTCTGTATTTAAGTGTTTTTAATGTGCTTTGTGTGGAAATAAAATTATAAATCAATCAATACATCAAGATACTTAAATGGAATCATCCCCTTTTAACCTATCAAATATAATTCATTTCAATTTGTTCAAATTCGCCAGTTAGACACCTGGTTTACATATGGGAAAATAGTGGTGGGATATGGACGCAGAAAGAAGCAGAAAAGAGAAGAAATTGAAAGGCAGTTAAAATTATCTTAATTTATTCCTATTAAATACACACAATCAATAGGTATGCGAATGTACTTTACCAACAACAACTGCGTTTAGAAATGGATGGAGAATAATACTAAAAATAATATGTGGCTTCACCTGGCAGGCAGTGGCATTGACCCACAATCCTATCAGCACTTGTAATATCCAATAAAGCTCCCCCCCCAGATGTTACTTGGGTAACAAGGCATGTGAATGCAGTGGAGGCTTCAAACTACTTTACAATGGTCTTAAGATCAGGAGTCGGCATTTAGCCACTGCACCACACATGCTCCCCATCATTTAAGAAGGATTGCCTGGAGAGTCGGGCAGTCGGTGGAAGATGGGGTCGGCAAATTTTACAAACTTTTAGGGGCAAAATGTGTCCATAAACATTAACAATGATGAATAAAACTATTGAGTACCCCCTACGGCAGAATTATGACCACCCTAAAATGACCCTATGAGTATCTCCAAAACATGGAAAAAAGGAAATATTTTATTTTTAAAGTTGTTAATTTTTTAGAAAATCAATAAACAAGACATATTTATAATTTCATTTTTATTTCCAATTTTGCCAATTAAGCTGTGGTCTTTACAAAGCAATAAGAAGATCTTACAAACAGGGCTCGGATTGTTCCATGTTCAGATGGGGGTGTCATGGTATTTTCAGGTTTCTCCACATAGTAGAAACTGCTAAAAATGGCCCAGTGTGCAAGTTCATAGACAGTGGCCAGTGCTTTATTTTATTCCTATTCTATGATAGTATAAGTATATTGCTAATTAGTAACAACTCCCAAATCCATGGTAACTTTTTGTGCTTGTTTAAAAACTGCACATTTATACTTGCTAGGTTTTGAAAAATGAGAGATTTTGGCAGGGGGCAGGAGGAAGATGCGGGCTGTGCATCCCTCGCTACACGCGGCTTCACATTTCTTCAACTATTCTCGTCCCCTCCAACATCCCTCCCCCCTCACAACCACCTAACTCCTCCCTTCTATTGCCCCTTCTAGCATAACCCCCTCCTCTCCTCATACTACCCTCCCAATCAATCCGCGTTTCACCTACCTCTCCCTCTTTCATTAACGGCTTTATTTATTCTCAGTGAAGGAATCTTGTTCAAATTATTATTTTAACAATGCTTATTTTTTTCTTGACATTTTTGTAACAAAAAATTTACTTTTAAAAGTTGCTAGTTGGACTATCCATTGTTGATTCTCGGGTATTTGCACGAGTCGCTGAAAATGTGAGTATTGTTTGTCTGGTACATCCTATAAATAAAACTTCTAATGTTAACAAGTGATTGTATTTAATTATTCTTATAATTGATTGATTAAAAATTAATAGGGGCTATTCCATTATCAGATTAGGGGTGTTCTGCATAACCCTCGTCTTACAAGCCCTTTTTTATATAACACGGTGTACCAGGGGATGGTGTTTACCACCCCCTCGGGAATTTGTTTTAAACCCCTATGCTTATGATTTTGGTAATAGTGCATAGCTACGTTCCTTATCTTTCCCATTGATACCTAAACAAGTACCAACCGTAGCTAGTATGGCATCAGAATGACGCCATATAAAGTCAGCGAGCCGGCAAAATTTGCAAATTTCCACACACATACACAGTGTTGCAACACGGACAATCCAATTTTTGACCCAAATGATGAAACATTTTATGCATGCATTTTTCGGACCCTATAAATAATGAAAAATACGTGTTTATATAAATCTAGATCTTAGAGTCATAGGACGCAAGAATGTTTCAAAAATATACCATATTATTTATTCTTAAGGTGGCCACCACTCACCCATCTACTTTGACGGATACCCTAAGCCCGGTGGAGGTCCTACATTCATCGTTTTTCTTTAAAAGACGAAAAAAGATGCGAAAACAATAACCTGAGAAAGTTTTTTTCTTTATTTTATGGAGACGTTATCATTTTAGTGGTAGACGAGGGTGGCAAATACAATACATGGGAAGCTTTGCTGAAGTGTTTTACCCACTCTTGTAATGGAAGTTGTCTAATTACACGAGAAATTCTAATTTTATCATACTAGTGTAAGGAAGGAGTCTCAAGAGGTAACATAAATTACAATAAATGTTATTAGTTTGCCCAAGTAAAAAGGAATGGCATTTGGCAAACATGGTGCATTCAAATTGGAAGTGGATATTCAATCAAAAGTATTTGAAATGCTGTCCATTACCCTCTATAATTTGTATGAATCTTTGGCCCATCTGCCAAGGGCATTTAACACAAGTTTCGACTTGTGAGATTTGTGTGTCCCCCCAGGAATGTCCAGGCCTCGGGGGAGGGGGGGGGCAGATTTGTTAAAAAAGTGAGTGGACCCTTTCTAAAATGTTCGATTGGGGTTATTATTAGGCAAAAGTAGACCTTTCTCGTTAAGGACAAAAACCACGGTAAACCGTATTTAGACATTTTGGGGGACTTTTATCAGTCGGAATGCCCCGCCCCCCCATCTACAACCCTTCCAAATTAACTGGGAACAGAGCTATTTGATAAACATGGACAAAAGACATGTACTGCACAAAAATGGCTTTATATACCAGGATAATGTCAATTCGTCAAAGCGTAAGAAAATCTATTTTTACTTTCAGTAGGCTTAAAACCAAAATATATACAATTGTTTTCATATTACCATTTTATCCACTGACAAAAGGCCTTTACGAGAAATACTCAGCCAAGAGATAGAGTTCATGCTAAGTAGTAAATGTATAAACCTTGCGCTAACGCGAGGAGGTGAATATTATCTCTAATTAATTTTTGTTTAAAGGGGGAGGCCCGATTTAAGGATATGAAGTTTAGTTTTCATTCTTGATAGATGGCCTTCACTCCATCCATCTGTAAAGTTTCATGCAGATTATTTCATCCGTTTTTGATGCAAGAGCCTTACACGTGATTTGGTAAAGCCCATGGAGACGTAACTTTGTAAAATTAATATTGGTCGACCAAAAATGGGGCACATTTCACTGTAACTTCCAAACCAAATTATCCTTTGGACTCTAAGATTCAACAGGGTAAATGAGAAAAAATAGTAGCTTTTATGTAACAAAAAATGTTGACCACTTCGGGGAACATCGGGGCTTATGGGGACGAGGCCATATTAGCGATCGGGCCATGGACCGTAAAACTATGTTACACCACACACCATTTTTTTTCAGTAGCAGGCGTCGTGCAACTTATCCATATTGATTTCTGTTGTCAACTGTGCTGAATGGGAGAAAATGGGCTGTATTTTTGTAATTAAAAAAAAAATATGTTAAACCGTTTCCTTGCATGTATATAGGGTGTCAAAGTGAACTGTCCAATGCTATAGTGTATCCCGACCCTCGTCTACCTGAGCCATTTCTAACACCCATAAGTGTGATAGTAATGGAATTTAGGTTCAACATAGATAATATGATTCTCTTTTTGAAGAGTCCAAAAGAGTAACACATTTCTCTGTTTGACATCACAATGGACGTTATATCCCAGCACCAAATAACAGGGACTGTTGTTCGGATTTTAGCTGAACGTGAAGCGTATTTTGATATACCGTTAAGGCCTAGTAAGTTTTATGCTTGTATCACTAAAATTTCTTACAGGAGAAAAATTGATATTTTTTCCTGTTGTACCTTCCAACCTAGATATTAACGGTCTGTTTACAGGCCCCCCCCACCCCCCGCGAAATGTTTGCTGTGATTTATGTGATTTGTTTCGATGGTAAAAAGATCGTTGGTAGATGGTTGTTTTGAGTGGTTCTTGAGTGCGTCCTTTGTATGGGCCGCCAGCTATAGCTGGCGAACCACTTATGCAGGGTGGGGGTTGTGGGGTAGAGACACGAACTGCTCGATTTGGGCATTGGTGATTTCCAAACGGAGGAACTACTATTGTGCATTGCTATGGCAGTCTCTGTCTTGGTTACATTACAAAATCTCTCTTAACCATTAGCTCAATACACCTTAGTAGGCCTAATATCCTATATGTGAATAAATTATTGACTTCAAATCCGTCGGGGTTAGTGGATTAACCCGCTACAAAATGGTTTGTGGGTAATTTCCTATAACGTTCATTTAGATTTAAAAAAAATATTGTGAAAAGGTCTAGCCTTTAGTCAAGTCTGTGGCAACAGTTGGGGCGTATGAGGCGAGAGCGCCCTCCTACCATTAGCTCTCAAGTTACGCCGGAAGCGAGTCGTTTGAATTCGGGTTGCTGTAGGTTTGCATGTACAACACCCTCCCTCCCCCCCCCCCGGAGCTTAGCAATCCGATGTTGTGTGATGTGTTGTCTGTGGTGTGTCACTAAAATGTAAGTTTTTTTTTTAAATGACCTACAAATGGAACCAAACTTGTGTACAGGTGCACCATGGGATCTTCCATGTTGATGAGGTCAAGGCCATGTGCCAAGGTTACAAAGGTCATGTGAGGTCAAGTTGAGAAAACCACGACGGTGCAGAAAGCAAGATATGTAGACGTCATGGAAATATGATTGAAGAAGAGAATGTCAGTGACGAATGTACAAACCCCCCCCCCCCCCCCCCCCCTCCCCCCCACAAATATAAATACTGTTGTCGTTTCTATTGCAGTTTGGAATGAGGTTAGAGGTCATGGGGGGCAATCTGTTGTACACCTATATGGGTGTTGTAAAAATTGTTTAATACTCTTAATCTTACAAGTTTCATTGATGACCATTGACCAACTTAGCAATAACATTATTTCCAATATTATTTTTACCACACATGTTAATGGTACCCCTTCAAAAAGTGGAATAACCTGATATAAGTAACTATTTAAAATAAATTGCATACTTTTAAAGATCGTTAAACATGAATTTGTTTTTAAAGTCTGACTAGTACAACGGGTAGAGTAATGATTGAAACTTTTGCGCCATCCAGGTCAATTTGACTATGTTCAAAAAGCTAAAAATGGCATATTAAATCACAGTGTATCCTTAAAAGTAAATAAGTCACCATGGATCTAAATACAATTCTTTAACAACCTTGGATGAATGCTTTTCTCCAGCAAAGATCAATCAAATAGGTATGCTGGCAACTTGACAATGATATCTCAAAGTAGACATAAATTTTAGTTTTTCGGCAATTTTGCAAATTGTGGAAAATAAGCATACACCCCTGTAAATTAATGGAACATTCCAAATGATACAATTATTTCTCAGAGTCTCCAATAATGACAAATGATGAAACATCTTATGTAGAAAAGTTAATGTTCATAGGTGGTTATCTTAGGTATCAAACGTGCACCCAAAGTTGGGGTAAAACGGCATTTTACAAGTCTGAGAAGAGGGCATCTTGGGCCAATTTTAGGGGGGTATGTGAATTTCCATGAGGGGGTATGTCAGATTTTTTAAAAGTGATTTTTGTGAATATTTACTCACACATGTTCTATCACCAAAAAATGGTTGAAATTAGCTGACCCCCATCTTCCAGCATTTTCTCATACTGCCTGATTCTCTCAGGCATACACTCTTAAAACCATTTCATAAAGGCTTAAAATCTTCTTTTACCCTTAAATGTTCACAAAGGCAGCATTTTATAATACCTGCCACATGTTTTGATCGAGATCTTGATCACTTGAGCACAGTAAGTGTTAAGCATACTTGCAAAATGGAGATAATGGGCAACATGAATTATTTATCCAGTTCCCCATATGACTGATATATGTAGCCCTGTTTATACAGTCCCTCATCTTTGTTCACAGACTTACCGTATCATATATATTATTTGGATATGGCTCAGCAAATCCATACATGTGAAGTAACTGCCAATTGGCCAACTCTCCATAGGTGTTGTAAACCTCTTCACCCTGAAATATATCACAACTCAGTAAATACTGTATTATGACATTTGTTAACTTAAAGGTGCATGTTCCGATCATCTTTGAGACCCCCTGATTTACCCCGAAGTAGCATCAATTTTGATATCAGATGAAAGGCCGTATTTTTCTCATTGTCGTCATGAAATTTGAGCTCTCAAATCCATTTCATTCCCAAGAAAAAACTGCCGAATTAATGGTTAATCATCAATGTTAGCACAGTATTGAATAGGGCTTCGCAATGCGCATTATTGCTTCTACCATCAAAACTGCTAGTTAATTGTTTCCACGGTACTTGATCATGGGGCGTATGTGCAAGTGCCAGGCTCTAGTGTGGCACAATAGACAAAATCGGAACAATCACCTTTAAGCGCTGTCAATGACATTCAATTTTCAAATTACAGGCTGTCCCAAAAAAATTTTAACACTCGGGACAAAGGCATTTTGTTAAACAAAATGTACGCATATTTCAATTTTTAACAAAATGTTTTTGTCCTGAGTGTTAACATTTTTGGGTAAAATATTCTAGAATATCAAGAACATGTTGGCATAATTGTCAGCTCAAGTTTCATGAGTATATAAGATAGGAAGGCCTCATTTTTTCTTGTTCCAGTAGCTTGCCTGATCGGGTAACCCAAGGTTAAATAGCACTTGCCCAAACCTTGCCCTACTTTTTTTCTGGAAACCTAAAAATATCTATGTAGGTGATTCACATTTTGTGTTGCCATGCCATTTAGTACATGTAATGGTAATCATGAACATTGACAAAAATAATATGGAGTCTGCAGATATATGATTATCTCAGACCTTCGATGGGGCTGTGACCTATATTAGCCATGAGCTATGACTGACTCCTTGGATCAATCTTCAATTTAACCTGTAACGTCTTTACATAAAAATATTACATCGCGGTCACTGGACCGCGAGTATCGTCTGCTGTCGCGGTTTGTGAATGGGGCCCAAGGTCACATGAGGTCACCACATCCCGCCCCCTACTTTCCACCAAGTTACATCATCGTAGCCCTTAACCCTAAAAGGCCCGGGGGGGGGGGGGGGGGGGGGGGGGGAGGGCGGATTCCGCCCCCCCTCAACATTTTTTGTTGTATCTCACCTATTTGTTATTTTTTCACGCCGAAACTGCATGACTTTTTTCTTTGAAGCCTTGCGCTCGATTTAAGACCATTTTGAACAAAATCGGACCTAGGGTTATGACGCGACATTACATAATCGCGCACTGCGTGCGCAAAAAAGCTATTTCCCATTGAAATTACACGGAACAGCAGAAATCCAGGTTTTTTTGTGCTAAGGATACAGTTACATGTTTTATTTTATTTATTTGATTTATTTGTAGTAAGAGCATGTGTGCGCATACTTTGACACACATCATGACCAAAAAATCCACCCTTTGATTGAAAAAATGGCGAAAAACCATGAATTTTGTGATTTTTGAGATTTTTCGCGTTTTTGCATGACGTCATATTTGACGTCACTGTGACGTCATACAAGGTATGTTTGTACTTTTTTTGGTATCAATGGACTCGGGAGGGTCATAGCTATCCATTGGTACCACACATATGATAGTTTATCAATCCGTTTCCGAGATACTAGGGGGGGCGGAATCCGCCCCTCCTGCAATTCTTGCAGACGACACAAAAAGTTCCCTATTGTACAATGTACAATGTGGTATGTAGTAGAATTAAATTTACTATCAAAACCATATAAAATATGAACTAACAAACATGAAATAAACCAGTTTTCTTCAAAATATTGAGGTAGCCCAATCTCTCACATTTTAATTGCCCGAGAGAACAATGAATAAAGCAGAAGGTGCTGGAATCACGAAATGCACCATTAATTTCAGAATGGTTGAAAAGTTTTGTTGGTATGAACCATTGCAAATTTAGTATATCACATAAATTTGACAATATGTCAACATATTTACATGTTGTTGACAGTTCTAGTTAACTAATCCATCCAGCCCAAAAATGGAAAAAATGAAAAGTTTAAAAAGACATGGAAGAAACAAGTGGAGGAGGAGAGTAGGAGGGTTGGGTTGAGGATGGAGGATGCATGAATCGGGTGAAATGGAAGGAAGGAGTCAGGGCGGTTGCTGCAAATGTGAGGTGAATCCGGCCACCCCCGTTGACGGGGATAAAACCGGATTTAAAACTTTGGTTTAGTAGTTTTAGTAGTACGAATGATATTAATGTTATCAAAGAACAAATTCTTTGCCCAATACATACCTTTGAAATTTTTCTTGTGGTCACCATCTTGAGACTATCTTGACCAAATCTTAACCTGGCATTGTTCTTGGACACATGATTCAAGATGTCTGCCATAGCAACCATCATCGGTGGTGAGGAAGGACAGTCATCATCAGTGTCGTCATCGTCACTGGCTGGTTCTGTGAAACTGTACGCCATGACAAATGCCACCATCTTCTTGTATAACTCTAAGGTGTGTCTTTTTGGACTGACTCAAGTAAATGAAAAAACACAAGGATGACAACAAATTAAAACCTTGTTCTTGCCACTAGTCTAGGCACAATACAAAATGGAAACTAGAATTTTGCGGCTCTTCTCGCTTTCGCGCTCACTATATTCAAAGAATATAAGCTGTGGGCCGCTCCATGACTTTTGACCCTGGCATATGACCTTTGACCTCATCAGCATATGAGGGATGCCTTGGTGCACCTATGACACAAGTATGGTTCCAACTGAACTACAACTTAGCAATTGAGGTCAATTGTACATTTTTAGCCTATTTTTCAACTTGACTTCACATGACCTTTGACCTTGGCACATGACCTTTGACCTCATCATCATATGAGGGATCCCATGGTGCACTTATGACACAAGTTTGGTTCCAATTGAACTTCAACTTTTTAATTGAGGTCAATTTAAAACAACGTAACATTTTAGTGACACACACATCTGCACATACACACGTACAACAGATTGCTAAGTGGTCCTCCAGCTATAGCTGGCAGCCCACAAAAAAATAATGAAGAATATGTTTTTAAATTATCAAAATGAAATATTAATTTAAAAATGTTAACCTTTTTTTCAAAAAGCACCCTGATGCCAAAAATATTGTAGTCCTGTACTTTATCATAGCTGATGAGGAATTTATGATCATATTTTTTGTGTTTTGCCTGAAATTGATGTGTTTATTTTTATAAAGACTTGGCAATTCTCAAATATTGATCTTTCTGCATTTCATTTCATTTTTATTCAGTACTCAAACAACTAAAACAAAATAATGTAAATATATTAGATTCATAATAACATTAAAATTGCACTTAAAAAATGTACTTAAAAGGGGAATAAAGCCTTATATGAATGAAAGCATATGTTTTTATGTATATATGTGTGTGTGTGTATGTGTGACCATTCATATAGGAATTATTTCAAGCTCTCAAACATCTTGCCTCCCGGCCCCCACTGGTTACGCCACTGTTAACCCTGTCTTTTACAGATACCAATTTTGTCTTACTGCTTCTAAAGTGTGATCATGAACCCAAATCACACACACACACACAAATCTAGCAATACTGTTTTGCATGGTTTGATGCCTATTTTTAAAATGCTGAGATAATGAAGAGTATCATGAAGTACAGGTTTAATTATAATAACACAAAACTCAAGCTGTACACAGTATTTTCCAGGTTGTTTGATTCAAACTACCGACCTGTCTATGCAGGAACTTTAACCTAGTAAATTTAAAATAATTTTTTGAACAAGGGGGAAAAATGAACAAATTATGCTTCAAAATAGGAGATGGCAACTGAAAAAAAAACCCCAACATTTTACACAGACTTTTGAAGAAAACAACATGACACTTGACGGGGCAAAATGTTTGATTACAAACAAGCCTGAGAAATTTGTGTTGCTGATAACCTAATTCAGTGGCGTAACGGGCCTGCCCGCTCTGAGGGGGCAAATTTCCCAGTCTTGGGAAATTTTCCCTCTCAGGGGGGTCAAAAGGCCAATTTTTTCCGGTCAGAGGGATAAAAAACGGCTGATTTAGCATGATTTTTGCAAATTTTTTCCCGGCCAAAGTCGTCAGGGGGGGCAACCTGCCCCCCCCCCCCACCTGTTACGCCACTGACCTAATTTGTGATCTTTTTACAGATAGAAGGTTTAAGACTTGGCCATACCAAGAACTACAGGGAGATGCACATAATCATAAAAATTAATATAGGGAAAATAGATTACAGACATCATGCATGAGACTTGATCAACTGTACCTGAAATGTGGATTTCCTTTGGCCAAATGATCTTTGAAACAAAAGAATTCAAAATTCCATGTACAAGTTCATGTCTCTGGCATTACATCTACTGGTGTCTATTATGGAGTTGCCTTTGTCTGGTACAAAGCAAAATCTTAATTTTATTCAGAACTTATTTATCTTTCAATGCAACATTGTCAACTTACTCAAATATATCAGCATGTTTTTGCATAAATGGCAATGCTATAGATACATATTCTCGACAGATGTTGTCCTCGTCTCTTGTCACAGCTTCTGGAATCCCTGTGCCATGAAGTTGCTGCTCTACCTCATCTCTGAAAGTGCATCAGGTCATGTTTTTTAAGTTGGGCACCTAAAAAGGCTGGATTTGTTGCATTCTTAGTTCCCAAAACTTGTTTACATGCTTGTAGTTTGTTTATTTTATATGAGAAAGACCTTGTTTTGGTATTATTTTTTTCCTTGGACATTGGCCTTCCAATTTCTGAAGCAAAAAAATATGATTTTAGTTTGTACTAATTACTTATACTCACCAAAATTGTGAGATTGTTCTATTTTATACATATATACTTACGAATGATCCAACTAGTGCATTTTTTGTGCTCAAAAAAGCCATCAGACACCCCTTACGCCACATTAAAAATTTCGGTGCGAACAAGGCCTAGTAGCGGTCCCACGCTAGCATCGGTACGCCCATCACTATCGCCACTGGCATCCATGATCCTTTGCTCATTTTTGTACCTTC
>JAMKCH010013327.1:0-25944 GCA_023653785.1 Ophioderma brevispina | reverse complement strand
TAAAACGCGCGTACTTCCGAGTTAGTGCGAGCGATTACTCATTGCGATTAACAATCTCAAGCTTACATCACTGCACGAGGTAAGACCCGGACTAATAATTGGATTGTGTGCTTATGTGCGTGTTCGACTTCCGAGCAAGTTGTGCGTAAAGAGTAAATAGACCCCACCCATATCGCTCATCGCTGAAATCGCAGCGGGTAACGCAGTCAAACAGGTTCTTTTGTGACAACAACGATACACAAAGAGGAAACTGCCAAATCGTGTCCACACATTTTTCAATGGGAATGAATTTGGCCATAAAGAGAGTGTTGTTGGGTTTTATTCCGGTATTGAAATGCATGTACGTACACAATTTTGGCACTGCAAATTCTCTATAACCCCCCCCTCCAGTGTTTACAGATTGCATTTGACTTCCAAAATAGTTTATTATATTTAATTATTTCTTTATGTATTTATGAATAGGAATACAAGTTTTTGAAATATATAATAAAATTAAAAATATTGATTTATTATTAATTATTGGAAGTCCACTAACTATTTTTAAAAGTATAGAGTATATGTGTGTGTGTGTGGGGGGGGGGCGGGGTTACACCAGAGTCAGAAGCTACCTTTACTCTAAATCTGATGTGTACGCTTGTGTAACCCACAAAATAGACTCAAAGTTACCATGATGATCTTTCTAACCGAATCTTTGCCCTAATCACTTTAATTCACAATACTTTCTGTGCATTCGACAGGATAATTGCATTTGACCGTATGGGTCCGTGTAGGCAGCCCGAGAACCGATCCGTCATATACTTTGAGAAAACATAGTATCAGTCATCATCTTAACGTCATTTATATAAATTTTGAGGTAGTTTTTAAAAGAATTAAACACTTTTCTATACCCAACAGGTCCAAAGTTATACTCTAAATAGTGCCATCCAAAAGAAACCTTGACGCAATCAATGTTGATTTAGTTTGTTTTGAAAAGGATCTGGAAGTGGCGAGAAAATCGACTCTCTAAGACGCTTAGATTGGCTATCTTTCGCGCACCGCCCTGGCAGTTTCAAAACAAACCCATTAGTGAGAAAACGCGTAATGAATTGAAGAAAGATCGACTTTCCGCACTCCCCCTTTTTTCCAAAAACAACCCTTATGACGATTTGCATATAAATGCATATACAATTTTCTTCTACCAATTCCAATGCCCACTGTGTTAGATGTTAAAGACCAACGTCAGAACATTTGTCACAAGACATGACGGTTTCTTCATTGAAAACGATTTTATATTTGTAATTTGGTTTCTGAAGTACACTTAATCCATGGCTACTATTATATAGCAACATGATATAGTCCATTTCCTCTAACCCTCCATGCATTGATCATAAACATTGACGCCGCTTGTACTCCGGTCAATGATCCATCTTTGTGCGCGAGTGTAAAACGCCGTCGCGTTAGGCCTGCGCTGCGGGTTTACTATTGCCGCCCATCAATCTCGCGCTCACGGGTCACGGCAAAGAGGTAGGACGTTCGTTTGCAGCTAAACTTTCTGAAAGCTTTCTAATTGACAAATTTCTAACATAAGGAATTTTTCTATTTAAATCAAATATTTAATGTCAAACGTATCGTCCTTGAGATACAAAAAAGCTTGTTCTCGTTAATAAGATATACACGTTTCGGAAAGAAACAGCACAAATCACATTATTTGGGAATGTCCTGCGCATGTAATTCAACTAATACGTTAAACGAGAAACCAATATTTTTTCAACACACTAAAAATTTTTTTGTTTTAAAGTATATACATGCAGGTATTTACTTGATATTGAGCCGTAAGTCGATATCAAATGATTGACGGTATTTTTAGTAGCTAATAGGAGTTTTGACTTGTGGTGACCCGCTGGCATTATCTGATGACCTGTGCATTATCTGAGATTAAGCACGTACATTATCTGATGAACTTCGTGCATTATCTGACAGAGACCAGTGCATTCGTGAAAATATGCACGCTGAAACAATAGATAATCTAACACGAGAAGTATATTGAGGAATAACATTTTGTGATGTGAGAATTGCAGTTTCTAAAACTGACATTTGGTGATTTGCGATATGGACCTTTTAATTTTGCAAGAACAACACAAAAACAATATAAGTTTTTTACTGGAATTGATACTTTAAAAAAAATAAAAAAAATAAAAAAAATAAAAAAAATAAAAAAAATAAAAATGTAAATTTCAAACTATACTTATCTCTCCAAAACCCGAAATATTAGACCCTTGTCATATACAGCTCATATTTTTATTTCACATTTTTGACATTTTCTCCTTTCTCTGTTGATAAAATGTGGTCAGTGCAAAGGTATTTGCCAACAGTTTTTCCTCAGTTTGTAAATATAACCTAGTTTCCGAATGTAGTTATTTTCATTCTGTGGTTATGGTGTGGTGAAACAAATCGTTATGTATTACAGGTCCCATAGAAAAGCCACTGCTAGTCCTTGACTACCCTGTTTGCTTTATACAAAAGTATCAATCCACAAGTATGGGAATGTGATGGTAACGAAATCCCATTAGTGTGGATGGACACCTAAAAAAAGGGTGAATTTCATTAAACAGATAAAATTGAATTTGCAACCCCCAATCACACATGTCCCTGTATATTACTAGTGTTAACTGTTCAGATATCTAAAAATCCTCATCGTATGGTTTAAGGTAAAGCCGGGGATGAGTGGTGGATCCAAATGCCCCTTAAGTTTTAGTCTTTCCGGTCCGTGTTGCAAGCACAGGGAATGTTTCTTTTAAAACGGATATGTGTATTACTTTTCAAGGATAGCAATTCTCCTTACCAGAAGCTATAAGGGGACGGATGCAATTTGGTGCCCTGAATTCAACATCTTCGTGGAAGGTTGCACCATATCAGACACCTTACAGACAACCTAACAGCAAGATTACTCCTCTGCTTACTAATAGGCCTATATCGTGAAATAATGCATCGAATAATATGCCACACACTTACCATTTACCACTGCATACGCAGGATGGTCCAAATTCAACAACAAGTATCTTAAAATAAAATCCAATTCAACACTAGCTATACGACCAGTACAGTGAGTACACATCCTTTCAGCTCACCAAAATATTTGAATCTGGCATTTGGCTTAATTCCCATCATACACACTTTCCTTAACCATGTGACCACTTGTAATTATCTGAGTTCTTGACATCCTTGATATTGGGATTGCCCAAAAGGGACTTTCAGGTATTCTGGAATGCTGCCATGCTTGATAATCTTGTGATTGCCCAAAGGTACATTTCGGGTACTTCTGGAATTAGGAAAACAATCGTTAAGTCCCAAAGTACATTTAATAAGTTTATTTTAGGTTCATGGGAAAATATCTAAGTCTAGAAAAGTAATTTTAGGTACTCAATCAGAGAGAAAAATTCTAATTCCAAAAGGTAGCTTTAGGTATAATTTTTAGAATCAATTAGAAGGTTACGTTGTAGTACATTGTGATGCCTACTGGTTACTACTCTGAGGGAAAGGTATATTTTAGGTACCAACCAGTACTTTTTTCTTGGCACAAACATAAAGGTATAAACTACGGTAGACCCGAATGTACTTTCAACATTAGTACATCTTAGGTACAAAACGGTATTTACATAGGTACAATGTACATTAACCTATTTTTTCTGCCAGGGTAGTGTTATCGTTTTTTAAGTTTCATGGCAGGCCCCTTTCCATACAAACACAAGTCATTTATTGTAATACGACCTTGTGTAGTGAGGAAATATTTCACCCACAGCTATTGGTGCAATTGAAAACGCTTCAACAACCAGTGCTAAAAATTGCCTTGTCATTCTCGCTATGATTATTAATGAGACCCCAAACCCGCCCCGGTTCGATGCCCTGGTATCATATGCGTCACAACCTTTAAAACAATTTTCTTGATGACGCGAGTTCGGTGAGATGTGATCCTTCTGGACTGTACAAAGTCTCTGGTCTTCCTTGGAAGACACAAACAGTCCAATCGCAAGAATTATCGTAACTAGAACTGGAAGATGAGAAAGGGTAAACATGTGGCACGACAAACGTCCATACGACGGAAGACCACCGCAAGCCTTCTCAATGCAATCTATACTTCATGATCCAGTAGAAATAGTATATCAGCTATAAATAACAAGACTCTGAAACGCGAATAAAAAAATACTTGAATAGAAACTCAGTATTATTTCAGCACGATAATTGGTTTAAATCATAGCCCATAGGTAGGAAACGTCCAATAACAAATTCCCGTATGTTTCCGCTCATAACAACAAACAAAGAACAAAAGAGCAGTCCCACATGTGCTGTCACCAATTACAAAACATGTCACAGATATCAGAGAGTTAACACTTAATGCCTAAGGTGTTTTCAATCACGATTGGTGCCTAATGGATGAACCCCCCCCCAAGGACACCATTTTCCCCAGGGACTTTTTCAAATGAAACTCATACCACCTTTGAGTGGCCATAAGACAAGCCAAAAGTGCAATTAAATGAATGGATTCCAGTTATATAGACTGGAAATTAGGGGCAAATCATTGTTTTTCGAAATCCGGTCGAAATCGCTCAAAAGTAGTAGATGTTTTCGTCGACTTGCTTCCACAGCCTACACATTTTAAATCATTTAAATGTTTATATCTCCTCTAGAAGGATTTAAATTTATATATCTGAGATAACATAAAACATTACCATGTTGTACATTTCTTGTATTTTTTGTGGGGGCAGTCGTACTTTGCCAGTAGGTTTGTACAGCAATGGCGGCGCAGTCGTTCGATCATGTAATCGCTTTCTTTTTCAGCACATAAAGGGTTAATTATTTTTTCTGAGTAGAATGTAATTTTTTTGTTTCATGCAATGAACATACAGAAGCAGAAAAATCTTCTGGCAACAGGGTTAGCTAATTTTTATTTTAAAATCACCCCCCGTTGGAGTGCCTAGGGGAGGGGGTGTCCATGGACACCAAGCTAATCATCCTCATTAAACGGGCAAGAAATTTTAGTATTTTTTTTATGAAAGAAGCGCATTGATCAGTTCACACAATTACAAAAAAATAGAGTTCAAAAATATTTTTTTTTAATTTTTTAGTTTTTTTTAAAAACAATTCTTGGGTACTATGGAACCCCCCCCCCCTTAGCATTAATGTTACAGCCATTACTGTAAATAAAGTGTTGACGTTTCCAACACTTAAGGCACTATCAGTGAATTTGCTAATCAAAATCGAAAAAATCATCAGAAATCAGGTTTTTGTGTCATTCAAGTCAGGTATCCGAACATACCCCCAAATAATCGGACCACAATCAACTAATAACGACACAATCGGATAATTTGAGTCTTACTGTCGGTAGGACAACTTACACTAAAGGAATGGAGATTTCGTATCTTTGAACACTGCCGTTTCTTTTCTGCCTTTTCTGTGCTTTCCAGATAAAAAATAACTTATGAGCATTATACCAGACGTATCGTTCATTTTAACTATTCCTTCAAGTTCTATTTTGGTACTCGTTTTGGTACAAATCCCTGATAGTGTCTTTAATCAATTCCCATACTTGCTTACCTTCGAATCAATTTAACAGATAACATACGAAAACATACGCAAAAAAAATAAAAATTCTTATTTTACATTTTTTTACTCGGTTGAAAGATTTTTTTAAAAGAAAAAAAGAACATTCGCCGCGAAGCAAGGAACTGGAGATTTCTCCAGGCAGGCGTCTTATTCTTTTGAGTGAAGGGGCACAAGAATAATTCCCCCCCCCCCTGATCAGTAGCGTAGCCATGAGTTTTTGGAAACCTTTCTGTCCACCGGCTGACCCATTTTGTTTGGAGTGTGGATTAGCGGATCTTGTTATTACATCGGATATAAGCCGTTCAAAATAATACCGGTGTGAAAGCAACTAATAGTCCGGTCGGGGGAGCCATTGTCCCCAGCTCCATAGATGATACGGAATAAAGCGTGAAACTAATGTTGCGCATAGAGTCAACTGAATTGAGTGTCCTATCCCGTATACCGTTGCAGCATTGGCGTAACTGGCCTGCCCGCTCAAAGGCCAATTTCCCCGGTCAGAGGCTAAAAACGCTGATTTAGCATGATTTTTTGCTAATTTTTTCGAGTGTTCTTCTCTCCAAAGTCGACGGGGGGCCGCTGGGTTAAGCCCGGCGTTGTAGCCGGACGGTTATACGCCGGAACTAGAAGTAAAGTCTACACCGGTAATAACTGCAAGCACATGTAGAACGCAGCAGTGGTGCTTGCAAGAATGCCTCTTTGCATTTCATATTTCCACAGCTACTTCATCAAGGTCACTTCTGCCATCTTTTCTGACCTTTTGAGTTGCTTGATGAAGTTGTAACCCTTCTTTGGAATCGGAATCCGTTAGGAAAATAGTTCGTTTTGCATATTCACGTTTGGGCCATTGCACCTAACAGATTGTACATATCACCACTTTATTGAGGACCACACATATTCCTCGATATGGGGTAGTTATGCGGGGGTCAAAAACGGAATAAACAGAAAGCTATGCATGAAATTAAATCGGTACTAGTCTTCTAATAGCCGCTTAATTTGCATACATGTGCGGATCTGACATTTAGCAGTACTTAACCACTTACCCGATATGCTCAACAAAGGGATGGATCAAAAAGCTTGTAAGAGCTGGTTCTCCGTTGTATACAAGTTCCTTTAGAATATCATGATAAAAAAACATGTTTGATTGTCATTCTAAGCGATATTGGTCCGTTGGTTCACAGAATACCAACAGATCCCTTAAAGATTCAAAAGTACCCGATTGTCGTGGTACAAAGAGATATGCTGTTTTATCTAGTAGTACAATTTCTGTATAGAAGTGGCCACAACGTGACCGCAGAACATATTTTAACACCCGGATCCTGCGTCGGATTTTAGAGACGCACCATTAGATTTCCGGGGGGGGGGGGGGTCGAGGAGTTTGTGTCCTGGACATTTTTTTGAGTTAGTGCCTGAAAGTTTTTTCTTTTAACCCTTCACATCGAATTTTTGTCCTTGTTGCCTACTGTATGTGCATTTTTTCAACTTTATCGGGAGGCAATTTTTTCCACCCGTCCCTGAAAAAAATCCTTTTCCGCTGTTTTTTTTGCCTGTGCAATATTGCGCGATTTTGGAACCAAAGTCTTAGAGAGCTTGTGAAAAGATATCAAAGTTTTGTGAAACGTATGTAATCTGTTACACACTGTCTTAAAAGAATACATTGGGTTTAGGTTTTGACAGCATAGCAAATTATTTCTTGACACAAATAGGTAAAAAAATCAGATCTACTTCGTTGTGAAAGTTGAAAGATACTACAATGTGGGGATTGCACAAGTGTGTACCGCTAGTCACCTAGAAGGCCAAACTTTAGAGTTCTCCAATGGAAAGGCACTGCAAAGATACACATCACCGTGTTCCTATTAGGTGGATGGGTTTAGTGGGTTAACACGTCACTGGACCAGTGGGAGTTATGATAAACCCTGGGGAAAATTGATAGCTGCTTGTGCATAATTACAGCTAATTACATTGATAATCTGGATTTTCATATTTATTTTTATTATTTTTACCTTTTTTTCGGAAGTCCAGACCCTTCAACATGAAACATTTCTGTGTATATCTAGATCTCCTCTATCATGTATATGAAGGATAAAACTACTGATGATACATTTGTTGGCTAATTTTCGAATTTCCCGCTGCCATATGACTCAGTGTTTACAAAATGGGAGAATTTTCATGCAAAATACCTGTACAATGCCACGAACGCCCATGCACGCCGCCGACAGCACACGCACAAGATTTGAGTCGATTTGTGTGTCTGTCTTCTCATTCTCCTGCATTCAATTCCACCAATATAGCGATTAATGGTGGTTGACTAGGTTTCCTGATCCTTGTAGATTCTAAAATTGAATTCCCGGCTTCCAAAGGTGACACAAATATGAAAAATCGCGAGTTTTTCCGACCCGTCCCCACAGAATATTTACAGCTAACGAGGGAAATCTCTCCGCGCAACGGTCAGTGTGTTGTGCACCCGAAAGCAGCATGGTAGATGGATCAAAAATCTTGGACTGGCACCGCAGTTGTACTGATTGCCATGGTTAGATTGAGTTTTATTTGTTCTTTTTTGCCAGTTTTGGAAGAGTGGTTAGCATATATTTTGATAGTGTGTCGAATTTAATTACTCAGTCTGCTGCCCTCGGACCTAATTCTCACTTCGGTCGGCCAGGGGCCGAGATAGGGGTTTCTGATTTTATCGCGGATTTGCTAGATTGTCTGAAATACAATCGAGTCCGCACTGAAATGACTTATTTGTAGGCCAAAATATTTCTGATTTCAAGGTCACGCTACAGCTTTTCATGGATATTAATTAGAAAAAATTTTTTTTTTTTCATCTGGGTCACGTCTGCCAAGGTCCGGGCAAAGTGTTAATCTCCACAAAGCTAAATCGGGTGATTATGAGGGGGTTCCCCCCTCAAGCCAGAATAAGTTTGAAAAATGTCTTTCAAGAAGAACGCTATTGGTTGCAATATTGGAGAGATTTAGGTTATATATGACAAGTTAATCTCGAAACAATAGAAACCATTATTTTACTACTTTGTGCATTTTTCTACCCATGATATGTATTTTTTCACAGTTATATGGTGGTGAAGCATTGTTTTACAGTGTGGGGTGAGAGCAAAAATATGTTTGGTCACATGCCGGCGACAAAACTTTTTAACTCCCCCCCTGAAATGTAATGGTGCGTCCCTTAGCTAACAAAACAATGACACGGTTAGCTTTTCATGTACGGGTCGTGGTCAATTTCTTAGTTGTTGCGTTCGAAACTTGTCAGTAGGTAGGTAACGATCCTTTTGATAAAATCACAACTCACTTGCACTGTTCAAAAGACGGATTTAAAATGGATTCGTAAAGCTCTTGTAAATAAGTTTGTGTCAAATTCATTGTTTAAATGATCAAATGCAATACAAACACAGTTAAGGGGGTTCAGAATTCCATGAACCTTGTCCATTGGACTTACTCAAGAAAAACTGAGATTTATATAATCATACTCAAATGCAAAAGACAAAAACCGTGTCTATTAAAGCACAGTAGCAGCTGAACACAGCATAAAAATCCATTGCCAAATTTGAAAAAATGAAATTTGTTTTGAGGGATTTTTGACCTCTTAACAACAAGTTTAGCAAATCCGCTTTACTAGAGATGAAATGTATTAATTGGTTAACATAAATCATAACTTGACATATGAATACAGCCATATTCGTGTCTATAAGAGAAAATGTAGAGTGTGTTACACACGACTACTTCACTGTGGAAAATAACCCAAACCCTTAGCAAAAAATACGGAGCTATGGCCTGGGCTGACCCTAACAACGCCGGCGTGGATTCACCTTTTTACTTCAGAAAAGGGTTATTAGAACGTGTACAAATTCCATTTGGCCAGCCCACACTGACCCATTACTTCCATCTATGAATAGAAATAGAAAATGATTCACGACAGCTGATTAAAGATAGTTTCTTTAACACATTCACCCTCGATCATAATTATTAAACTTAGGGATCTGCAAGGTTTTTGGCACGTCGTGGTATTTTAACACAATAACATTTTGTAATTGCCTTTCAGTTACTCAACTTCTGATGTAATGGATTGAAATTCGATGCCTCCTTTCCGAGAAAATTATTCTGGCCCAACTGTCGATGATATGACCTTTACATGTTGTTTCCCATGCATGGTGTCCAAATATGTACAAACCAATGGCGGATCCAGGATTCGAAAAATGTCAAAATTACCGGGGGCTGAAAGGCTGTAACTGGTCCAAAATAGCTCAAAATGGCCTGATTTTGCAAGAATTTGCAGAATTACCGGGAGGCGCGCGCCCCCTCCCTGGATCCGCGCCTGCAAACGATAATTAAAACACTGTTTCGTTAACTAATGACATACTGATATGCAAATAGCCTCACATATGACCCTGTTTAAAGCAATAATAGCACAATTTTTTTGAAGAGCGCCCCAATTTTCCAAATATTTTGAGATTTTAAGACGGTTGCATTGGAAATTGGCTAAAAACTATACTTCTAAATGGTAGAGCTCGAAATTGTCTATGCTGCAAAAGAAGGAATTTTGTAATTAGAATAATTGACATCGGATATCTTCGATAATAATTCAACGGCTGCAGGAAACGTCCTTTCAATATGAAATAGCATGGAAATTGCGCCATGTATATGTATACACTCATCCATTAGTTGTCCTGTTGGTTTAGACAAATAAAATTAAAGGTCATTTTCTTGAGGTGATATTTCATCATGGATGGACATAATTTGGCTTTCCAGCTTTTACTAGACAATTATCAATACAACTGTGCAAAAACCTCAATTTTCGAAAATTGGGGTGCTCTTCAAAAAATGTGCTGTTGTTGCTTTAATAGAAAAATAGAATTGAATAGAAAAATACATGGTTCATAAAAAAATAAAATATAGTCTGATTTTAATTTTAATGTCACTTTATGCATAATATATTGTCGATGGTATTTTAAAAATCATGTCCGGAGGATGTGTTGGTATCTAAATTAAAACAAAACCAAAAACAACGATCTGGTGGAGAAGATACATTATTAAGTTTGTTGGTATTGTAGATAAAGCTTCAGAACTTGGTATAAGTGATTTAACTTAAATTTAAGATTAATGATTCCCTTTCGAGTTAATTCAGTAAAACGCTGAAGGTAAACAACTTACAAGATTAAGTGGCGTAATAATATATTTTGAGTTCTTTTGTCATCTTTTGGTATAATTCTTTCTAACCGTCATCACTTTAGTTTTGAGAGGCCGCAGCGATCATTACTGTGCGAAGCATATCACCAACACAGATATGATTCAAAGTTACATGGCACCAGCGGTTTGGATTGTAGAACCAAACATGTGTACTTAATTAGCCCATAGAACAGTAGTTGTTCCACTTTTGTTCATAACATCATAAATAATCATTTTCGGGGTCTTAAATTTCACTGGAGCAATGGCAAATATATGAATATCGTATTTTGTTATGATGAAGTAAACATTTAATGAAGCGCCTACCGAAGAAAAGAACATACAGACTATAAATCACACTTACAAAGATCAGGAGAGTAGGAATGCGTGCGTGACTCTTTACCGAAATCCAAGTGCTCTGGCTCAGGGTTCCTCCACATTATTGTTCATAACCGCCACCTTATTTACAAACGGGATGCGTAGTACGCTTTGATCCGCAGCATTAACAGGAATGAATATTAACGGAAACAAGTGTTTAAAATAGTAAACGTGTTTTCTTTGTTCCGGGAATTGAAATAATGGACAGCACTCACCGTCAAACAGTTAGGAAGGGCAGCAACGATGACCCCGGATTTCTTATTTGTTCTTCCGCAGGCCACTTGTTTTTCTTCATGAGTACAAAGTTTGCTTAGGGATCTAGGCTTCCGCCTTCTTATTTTTTTAAGCCTGAGGAGAAAGAAACAGCCAAAAACCGAACCAGAAAGATAACGCCCCAATGGAATAACTCACCAATGGTAATCGCTGTGTAGCAAAATGATTAACCAAGTACTAGCGTATGAGTCAGGTTATAACGAGATTGATGGTAGTCTTTGTAACAACCAGTTCCTGAGTTCTGTTTATGGATCAAGCGGAAACAGAGAGTAGACATTCCTAATTGTACATGGCATTACCATACTGTCCAAAGGTGATTGAAGTTTGAGCTCAAATAGCTAACAAACGTTCGTGTAAACTGTGATCAGTTTGTATGCTGGTCGATAACATTTTGTACTGTATATTCCGTAGTCAGTGTGCAAAAATTACGCTTTCCAAGGAAAAAAAAAAAAAACTTAAACGTTAATTTCATGTCATGTCGCGTATTGCCTCCTTTGAAAACCAAAATAAAAAACGTACCAATGGCCTAGTTGCAGAGGTACAAAAACCAAAACAATAACATTTATTTCCAACTGAGTTTCAAATGATGTTAAGTAGAAGTTGGAGTAAAACAAACCGATCAGTTAATGGATTTTTGTGAGTGTGGGTTCAAGTAGGGTATCACATGAAAATCCCCAAACAAAACAAATGACCGAACTTTTTATCACTCAATTAATTATGTTTTGTTTTGATTAACAACAATATGAAATTGGTTCAAAAAAACTGTTGAAGACAAACAATTACAATGTTGATAATCAACAAATGCACTAAGAATATCCTTAATCTGAATAAATTATACTTATGTCCCGAGTTATGACCAGAATTGCTCAAGAGTGACAGCAGACATATAAACAGATTAAAGTTGGCTTCCAAAAATTGACAGCAGACCATTAAACAAGATCAAAGTTGGCTTCAAAGATGACGCAGACATATAAACAGAGTTGTAGCTATGCGAGAGTAACATATAATAAAATCCTGGAATACTCGCTCAGATAGTCCCTACTAAAATCCCGAATAAAACCCATTTTTCCCACTTTTCAAAAATTGCGTAGAATCCTCCAACCCAGGACTTTAGTGACGGTACAGGGCCGGAAAGTGTCAGGAACACCCGCCTCTTAAGTCTGAGCGGCCCTTTCCAGGTAAAGTCAGGGAAGCAGTACGCTCTTCATTAGTCAATTTTTCACAATGAGTGTGCTGTTAGATCTAGGGCGATCTCCCGCTAACACAAGGAGAACCGAGCATTTCGCTATTTCGCTGCCCTGGCCGGCTACTTGTTTTTTTTTCACTCAAGGATTTGTATTAGATCTAGGGGTCGATTTTTACGCTGAGAAGGGGAAGCGCCGCCCTGGACTGATCCGCTGCCGTGGGCACGGCTAGGTAACTTTCGCTGACGTCGCCCTGCTACGGCCCGTTTTAAGCAAGGCTTTACCCTTTTAGATCTAGGGCGATTTACCGCTATGACCAAAATAAGAGGGTCCGCTCTGGACTTGGTACATTTTTAAATGTACTCTCTTAAAATGCAAGAGTGAAAAATCACTATGAATTTAGAGTAATTTGAAATTAATCTAAATCGAGTGGCTTTTAGCTCTAAAAGAGCGAGAGGAAGAAAAAATGCAACCTGACACCGTCACTCCCGGTTAACCGAGCCTCACTTGTTACCGATGGCTCAAAATGCCACTCTCCTTCGGGTGAAGCCCACTCGGAACTCGTATCGAACGGATTTTAGCTCTAAAAGAGTGAGGAAAATGCTACAACTCTTTTCGGAGGGAACGAATAGCCAATCAGAAGAAAAACGCCCGCAAATCGCGTCGATTATTTTCGAACAACCATGGCGGACGAGTTAAGTGAGAACTCAGCAAACGGTTGCAACGAAAAGTTGAAATAGTGAAGAAATCATAGATATCTCACGGGTGTGAGTATATTGTATGTGTCGGTCACAGTTCATAGCATTGGACAGACAAGTGTGGCGAAGCAAAATTTTGAAATGTTGATTTACGTATTATCACTCGTACTACGTTATTCTCCAGGCTAGGCTTTACACATGACGAAAACGCACAATATGCATGTCACGGGCAGTGTCATGAGCATACACGTCATGCATTCCACAATCATGAATGTCTCACTGATTATCGCCAATGATGAATGCCACAATATTCATTCATTCACGATGCTATGATTATGACCTACCCATACCATATACTCACTAAACAAACAAAAATTCACAAAGAATCACAACTCTATAAGAGTGACAGTTCCCTCTAAAAAGGAAGTTATGAGTCACTCTTCGTAGAGTATTTTGTTCAATCTTATTTTGAAGTGAATACTCTCACTCAGGTGGTCTTTTTTTGGAGTGAGATTTTCACCTCTTTTAGAGTTGGTTTTCCCTCTTTCGTTTTAAGAGAAGTAGTTTCGCGCCGTGGCCCGACCACCGAATCCGTAAGCATACTACCTCCTATAGTTATACGTATGTCGCGGCCAACTTTCCATCCGAAAGCACTACTGCACAGCTAATAATTTACTCACTGCACAGACCGGATTTGGAGCGCGCACAGAAAGAAACCTGCCAGGCCAACCTGGGGACTCTCTCAGGCATGATGTATTGTCCCTTCAACACCTTATCCACATAGGTTCCTGGAAACCGACAAGTGACCGACAATTTTTTTTGGGACCCTAAAGGTAATCCCTTACCTGCCGCCACTAAATAGGCGATTTTCCGCTGGCCGGCTAGATAGAAAAATTTTCGCGCTACCATGGCCAGGCCACGTGAAAGGGCAACTTAGGGATTTCTAGTACTGCCGGGGTCCACCCGCTATTCATAAGGTTCGCTAGTCATAAGGTTCGCTATTCAAAAATGCACATATTGTTCGTATTCATAATTTGAAAAAAGATCGCTATCATACTATGAAAAAAGGTTCGTTATTCATAAAATAAAACAAGGGTTTTCGCTATTCATAATAAGAAATAAGGTTCGTATTCATTAATAAAAAAATAAGGTTCGCTATTCAAAAAATATATAAAGTTCGCGATTCATAACAAGAATACGGTTCGCTTAGTATAAAATATAAAAAGGTTCGCTATTCTTAATAAGAAATAAGGTCGCTATTCATAATTAAAAAATAAGGTTCGCTATCATAAAATAAATAAAGGTCGTATGTCATAATAAGAAATTAAGTTCGCTATTCATAATAAAAAAATAAGGTTTCGCTATTCATAAAATATAAAAGGTTCGCTATTATAATAAAAAAAAATAAGGTTCGCTATTCATAAAAAAATAAAGATTAGCTATTCATAAAATTAAAAAAGGGTGCTATTCATAAAAAAATAGAAAAGTAAAAAAAATAAAAATAATAAAGGTTCGCTATTCATAATAAATAAAGGTTCGCTATTCATAATAAGAAACTAAGATTAGATTTCATAATAAGAAATAAGTTCGGCTATTCATAGATAAAAAATAAGGTTTCGCATTCATAAAAGAAAGGTTCGCTATTCATAATAAGAACTAATGTTCGATTCATAATAAGAACTAATGTTAGCTATTCCATAAAATAAATAAAGGATTCGCTATCATAAATATAAAAGGTTTGCTATCATAATAAAAAAATAAGGTTCGCTATTCATAAAATAAATAAAGGTTCGCTATTCATAAACTAAATAAAGGTCGCTATTATAATAAGAAATAAGTTCGCTATTCATAATAAGAATAAGGTCGCTGATCATAATAAAAAATGAAGGTTCGCTATTCATAAAACAAAAAAAAAAAATTAAAACAAAAAAAAAAAAAGAGGTTCGCTATTCATAATAAGAACTAATGTTCGCTATTCATAATAAGAACTAATGTTCGATATCATAAAATAAATAAAGATGTCGTATTTCCTAAAAAATATAAAAAGGTTTGCTATTCATAATCAAAAAAATAAGGTTCGCTATCAATAAATAAATACAGGTTCGCTATTCATAAAAGAAATAAAGGTTTTCGCTATTCATAATAAGAAACTAGAAGGATTCGCTATTCATAATATAGAAATAAGGTTCGCTACTTCATAATAAAAAAATAAGTTCGCTATTCATATAAATAAAGGTTTTCGCTATTCATAATAAGAACTAATGTCGCTGTCATTAATAGTAATTAATGTTCGCTATTCATAAAATAAATCACGATTCGCTATCATAAAATATTATAAAAAGGTTGCTATTCATAATACAAAAAGAGGTTCGAATATTCATAAAATCAAAGGTTGCTTATTCAATAAGAAATAATGTTCGCAATTCATAATACGAAACCTCAAGGTCCGCCCATTCATAGCCCCCCCCCCCCTGTCCAATAAAATAAAAGGTTCGCTATTCAAATAAGAAATAAGGTATACGCATTCATAATAAGACATAAGGTTCGCTATTCATAATAAGAAATAAGGTTCGCTATTCATAATAAGAAATAGGTTCGCTATCATAATAAAAAAAAATAAAGGTTCGCTATTCATAAAAAAATAAAAATGTAGAAGTAATATAGTCCGGCGAAATCTAGTCCGGCTTACAACACGGTTTTAAGCATATAGGAAAATCGATTCAGTTGGCTCTTCACGCACATTCGTTTTTCCGCTTTATTCTGTTGAGTCTATGGAGCCGGACTCTGTGGCTCGCCGGATCGGATTATAATTACTATAATTACTATGGAACCTTCATATCTTCAGATAAAAGTATTACTTAAATCATCCTTTTTATTGCCACTCGCCTCATCATATGACACAAACACTCTCCACAGTCTAAGGACCAAATCACCCACTGGTGATCGTGCCTTTTATGCTTCTGCCCCACGACTCTCTTCAATTCCATTCCAAAAAATCATCCGGGCAAGCTGACACTCTTGAAATCTCATTAAAAAAAACTGAAAAACGTATTTGTTTTATAATGTTTTGCATATTTAATGATAATGTGCAATTTGCAATTTTAATTGTGTAAAGTTTTTGTACTTTGTATACTGCTCAGGTCTGCAATATTGTTATTACATTACTTATGGTAGATTTCATTCTGTCAATCGCCGCTGCGAGCTGTTGTTCTGTAGGGGCTATAAAAATGCTGGTTGTTGTTGTGTTGTACTTGTTCACACAGGACCTTAAAAACTTCGAACCCACCGGTGGGGGGGGGGGGGAAACGGCCGAGGGAATAAAAAGAAATCGTAGATAGAAATTGGTTCTGAACATGTTGTTTTTTAAGAATGAACAATTGGAAATTATTGCGGACGTAATATGTACTCGCTCCAGGAGGAAATTGTATTCACTGCCGACTTCGTTTTATCGGTCGGAGACGTTCTTTAAAAGTGGTTTAAAAAGTTAATGATAGCATTGAAGGGTAACATTAATATGTGGCCCACTTTTATTCTTGAACGGAACTTGTGGTCGCCCAAAGCCCTGGTAAGGGCTCACACCTGGGAAATGATAAATCGAAATTATATAGAAAAGCACAACAAGAAAGGTGGTGCGTTCGTTGTTATGAGACGTTGATGAAACAAGCACACGTGTGACTTTTTAATACCAAAAGGATAATTTTTATCAAATAAAGTACTGTTTTTGTCGATTTTTAAATACATGACCTCAATTTTTGAGTTGTTATTATATAAATAGCTCAGGTGGCGCCAGGGGGGCAATGGTTGGCGCGGCGGGACGACCACCATGAAGAGTTTCAAAAATTCAGGAGAAAACAGGGGGGTTAAGCAATAAATTGTTGTATAAAACCTTGTTTTGTTTGTTACATACACTGTGCTCATAAAGTTGGAATGATTTATTTTTCAGACCGATATTAAACCCACGTATATCTATTTGAACGCCTCAGTAATCAGAATAGTAGATGACTACATAATGAGTTCCCACGAAACAAGTGGTGAAATTGAATCCATGGCATAATTTTGAATTACATAACAATGCCTTTTTGTGGGGAGGATACAAGCAATGCGTTGTTGTTTGTCCATTTGGCCTGATCCAAGCCTGTGTACAACAAGCCCACGTTTCAGAGTTGCGTTTTACCTTTAAAATTATAAAAACTGACACAGCGTGTTCTCTAGGCTGTGGCTAGTCAACGGCCATTGTCATTACGTCGTAGAGTGCTTGCACTTGACAGGAAGGGTACAAACAAGCAAAGTTTGATTTTCTCGGGATATCGCAGAGGTCGGTCTGTAAAATTCTCAGCATACATCGAGAGGTGATCATTGCGGCCTACCGAACTCTCCAGGATGGACCACGTTGAAAATGCCAACGAACCGTCTTCGCGTCTTGCACCCGAATGATTTTCGGCTGCAAGGGACAAACGCCAGAGGGGTGGAGCAGATGTCATGGCCTGCTTGCTCTCCTGATATGAACCTTATCGAGCATGCCTGGGACACCTTAGACCGAGCCATCAATGAGAGGGACAATCTTTCTCAAATTCTACAGGAGTTAGCTCAGGCTATGATCGATGAGTGGGACGCTCTGCCCATTGGCATCATAAACAACCTTGTGTACAGTATGTCGCGACGTCTTGACGCACTGATTTCATACGAGGGGTATCCATACTCGATATTAATGACTGATTGACATTTAAAAAACAGTACTATTGAACATTTCGATGCATGGAATCACCCAAAAATATGTGATCTACAAAACTGAATGATGTGACAAAAAATTGTAACAAAATCTTTAAATCTGCTGTTCAAATACCCCTTTTCCTTTCAGGCTAAGGACACGGTTCGTAAATGGTTAATTGTGGACTAAGTTATGTTCGGAAGAGACTGATGATCACTGATCAATCAATACACCCTAGATATCATAACTCACACTGTAAGAATCATTCCATAGAAATTGGTCAAAAATATTTTATTCCAACTTAATGAGCAACAGTGTATATGAGGTAATCGTGTAATAAAGTACCTGTGCATAAAGTACTTGTGTACCAAAATTCAGTTTTATCCAGATTTGCAAACTCACATGAAATCTGTACACTACAGTCCCCCACTATGCCGCCCCCTGCGGTTTCGGGGTTTAGAATAGTCATGCTGTATCCCTGCATGTCGTAAAAGGCGACTAAAAGGGACCCCTGCGGATTCGGGGAGAATATGCCCACTCTTCCCCTACATGTCGTAGGGGCAATTCGTAGTTTTTATCAAAAAACTCTGACAATTGAATTGAAAACCTGGTTTTTCGATCGAAAAACCAGGTGCAATATACTTGCCATACACATGGCTCCACGTACTAGTTCGGATAAGCATCCATACTACAAAAACAGTTAACACATAAACTCACACTTCTATCTTCACTTTGCATTACTCGCATGAATAAACGACATTTTACTTAGCCCGACTGAATGAACAGTAATACTATGAGATGTTCACCGAATGAGATGTGCACCGGGTGAAATGTCCATCGGATGAAATATTGTCGCTTCAGCGAGTGTCTAGCATCGTGCCACAATACGTAAAGATTACGCATGAAAAAAAAAAACCACTTTGTCGTCGATTCCGCCTGGCGAAACTCGCTTATAAAATGATCCTTAAAGTATAAGAACATCGTCAGTAGGTTTTGTTCAGGAAGTTCCGTTGGCAAGATCAATCGAATCAATTTGCCAATATGGCGGTATGCATTGCTATAACGAGTGTGATGTTTTATCACAGTAATATTGCACATTTTGTAATACCAGTGACATTGAAGTCAGTATGTTAATACCCCGGGTTAATTAATTAGAACTTTGACCTGTAGGTCCGAAACAACGTCCACCAACTCGATAGTTTTGGGAGTATTGGGTAATAAGCGAACGAAATAGGCCCCCCCGTGTTCGGGGCGAATTGAAATAAAATACAGGGAAAGCTGTTAAATGAGCATCAAATGGATACCTCATTTGAATATTAGCGTAACGAACGAAAGAAACAAAGACTAACAGTGTTTCTGGGCGATTTGTAGGAGCTTGCTTCGCAAGCTCAAAATGGCTTCCGTTTGCTGAAACATCTAGCGTGATAGCCCCAGACCTGGTACTCCGAAACAGAAAATGTACGGCAATTGTAACAGGCGACCCAATAAAAAACCCAGAAATGAAAGTGCTATTTTTCCACTTTCTGTAACCTGATTATCTGTGGATTTTATTTTATCATAAAGGCACTAAGTAATTAGGACCATCTCACTGAATGTATTGTTCAATTGTGTAGAGTTGTTATCAAGTTAATGGTCCATTGAACAATAAGTCAAGAATTATGCTTGTCCACGGAAGCATCATTTCTTAGGAATGGTTGAACACAATTGCACAACAATAAAAGTATTTATCTTACACGATCTTACCTTTGGTTTCTAACTTTCCACTGTCCACCGTATTTGCGATGGATATTGGTAGCATGAGGGCATGAGTGAACAGCTCTTGACGTTACACGAGGTTCTCCTAACCCCACAGATCACGCATTTATTGGTCCAAACAATGGTTCCCCATCGAATCTTGGCCATAGGCATTATGTGGGTGGCTGTTATTGGGTCCTTTATTGGACTTCCAAGGGGAATGGTATTCTGTTGGTAATCTTAGAATCGGTACCACGTGGCTATTGCATATTTGCGCCAATAATGGTTTCCATTGGCTCAGCTGTGGCATCGGCTTCATATCGGCACCCCCTTACTGAGGTCCAATATGGTGAAGAAGATTGGACAAAGACAAGCAGCCAATATAGAGCCATAGTGGGATAAATTGGCCCTTATGACCCTTAAAAGCAATGATCAGCGTAAAAATAGCAGGGCGAGAACTCAGTCAAAAACATATAGGGGATATACTATGTATATTGTCTCAACAATGGGTGGTTTAAACAGAACACATTTATTTCAATGACATTATACCAGTTTCATTAAAAATATTAAACTATGTATGTAGCCTCGAAAATATCATTAATTTATTTAAAAATAGAGCTTGAAAAAAATTCCATTAAATAATGTTGTAAAAGAAACATAGGGCCTCATTGGTTCAAAATCATGGTCCAATATTGGCCACTCATGGACTTCATTTGTAATAAAATTGGATTGATTCAGCCCAGATCTTTATTGGTCGTCACAGTATGAGTTGCAAAAATTTGGGCGAGACGCAAACAGTCGAGACCCAATATTTTAAAATCATAGCGGAGACCAATAAAAGTCGGGGAACGCAAATCAGCCAATTACCATATCATGCGTAGGACCCGATATTATTGCGTATCGGGGAAACTCAAAGCATGATAATGGCCAATATTGGCCCATGAGGCAAAAATATATTTATCCAAAATTGTAAAGCACTATAGGGCACTAAATAATAATATTGGTCAGTATTGGACCAGCATTGCAGTGCTATCTGGAAATTGCGGTAAATGCATTTAGCGCGGGAGCTAGCAAACATTTGTACACATCTCAAGTACAAAAGGGTGAGTGATTAACTATGTTGACAGGATGACAGGACCTGAAACGCGCGATTCTTAAGTGCCGCAGTGGTTCACTTAAGGAGAGGGCGGGCCAAAAAAGTTTTACAGGGGTCAAATTGTAATATGATCCAATCAGTTGAAAGCACACCAGATATGTTTCTAACCATAAGGATTCATACAGGTATAGTTTGTAATATGTACAGCCAAGTTTAGAGTTATAGGCTAAAAACAGCAAAAATCAATAAAAAGGGTCAATTTCAGTTGTACAGGGTCACAATTTTAAAATTGACTTCCGATTTGCGATAAAAATGGTGCAAATATTGGTGGAGTCAAATTATAAAATTAAGGAATAGTTTTGAGTACCCCTGTCTCAAATTCTTGCTTAAAAAGTAGGGGGGAGCGACGGGGTAACAAGCTCAAGCCCATGAATGCAATGGACGTTGGACCTTCTGTGCCCCCTACATCGGAAACCTAAGAATTAAGATTTTATGACAGTCAAAAAACTATTCCTTATTTTAATCCTAGGAACTCCACCAATATTTGCACCATTTTTTATCCAATCGGCGCGCCAGCGGGGACCCGTTAAAATTTGTCCCTTGTACAACTGAAATGACCCGTATTATGATTTTTGCCTGTTTTAGCCTATAACTCTGAAACTTTAGGTTGTCCATATTACCAAAACTATAACCTTTTCGAATCCTTATGGTTAGACACATATTTAATTTGGTGTGAGTTTTTCAACATGATTGGATCAATTTACAAAAGTTGACCCATGTACAAACTTGTTTGGCCCCCCTCGACTTAAGGCACACACTTGGCGGCATTACAGAATCATGTTTCCAGTGGGTTCCGGTCAGTCTGTCACATATTTAATCACTCAACCTTTTGTACTTGAGATGTGTTACAAAGTGTGCTAGCTCCAGGGCTACCTCAGTTTATCAGTCGCAGTAGTAGTTCTGGCAATGTGTTTGGGCCTTGTAAACTCTAGCTTTTACATCACCCCATAGCAAAAATTCTAGCGGAGTTAGGTCCGGTGACCGAGGGGCCATTCCACGCATGCCTAATCCAAGGATCCGATTTGGAAAGAGTCCTGCAGTCGGTTTCTATCCATTACAGACCTGTGTGTTGGTGCACCGTCTTGAAGAAACCAGGCACGACGAATTGGTCGTTTCTTTGCTACGAAACCGCCGCACCACTCGGGTTTCAAATGCTGATTAATGATATTGAGATGACCGGCACTCACTATTCAAATTTCCATCATAAAAATGGACCCAATAGGTATTGTACCTGTAACAGCGTTGCTAAACGCACTGTCTGCGCTCATGAGGTCTGTCGTAGACAAAAATCATTGGGAGGGTTCCCTTTGCCGCATACTCTTTCACATTGTGAGAGTTCACTGAGCGCAGTCATTGAAAAAATGGCATCATCATTCAACAACAACAAGTTCTCTAAGAAGCCGCCGTGGATGGTCATTGATGAGGCAATTGCAAAAGCCCCAGGCCTACGTTGAGGATCACCAGCATCCAAATTATGTCGTAATCACAATTTTGTATGGATTTTGCCAATTGATTGTCATTACCAGAACGATGCGCTGAAAGGGACGATCCGGAGCACATTTGGGACACGATTTCTGCTTATGTTGCGCGGGGTTGTTGCGAATCTATGTATTACAGCTTGAATGTTCGCACCAGGTGCTCTGACTGCTAATAGCCCGTTTCCGCTTCGTCCTTTGTTGACATTTTCCAAAGTTCCCTGTGCTTCAAACAATTTTCTGATGTTAAGATGCAGGCTTGGTTGGTTACTCTCATTACGGGAACTGTTTGGCCATTTGCCGTGCACAGTTACATAATACCAGTTTGGTATATGTAAATCTTAACCGCAAAGGCTCGTTGTTGTGGCGTAAAATGATGGTAGGTGTCATTACTATGAGAATGTTTAAGTTCTTGTTACAAACGAAAGATATCTGGCTGCACAACTGCAAGCTACAGTATGTTTTAGATTTGAAAGAGTCCCGCCCTGACGCAAGACAGAAAACTGGTATAGACAACTGATGTTTTGATTTCAGATTGACAGCCCGAGTTGCAAAAGCAATTGATGTGTACTTAATCATTCCATGCATGAAATAGCCAGGACAAGTCTGTTTTGCTGACTAACTTGTTCGTTCGTTGACCATTTCTTGAAACCACTCAACCAAAAATGAATATTTTTTTCAGGCAAGATGCTCAATTACCCAGTCTTTATGATTAAAATAAAATCCAGAGATATCAAATACAAAAAGTGGAAAAATATCACTTCATTTCGGGTAAAGTTTTATTGATTTTTCAGACTACAATCAGGAACATGGATTTTTTTAATTATGGACAAAATTAAGTCCATTTTGAACTTTGATTTTTGCAATTTGATCTTGAAATTTAGGAACTGTGATAAATTCTTGTCATGTGTGCACATAAACAAGTTGAGGAAGAGGTATAGAAATGGAGATGTTTGTGTTATGTTAATGGTGGTTGTGGTGTATGCATGCATGTGTTTTGTACAGATGTTTTGACGTGGGGATAAATTGCAGACAACAATAGGCCTACTCATTGTTCTGCCTGTGATTAGGGGGGCAGGGTATTAATTTCTGTCTGGTCCTGAGGGAATTGGCATTGGTTACAAATTAAATACTGCAAATGGTTTATTCCGTCAAGGCTGCAGAATTCGTAGGGGAGGGGCCATATGGCACTCTTTCCGAATTTAAAAAGGGATTGGATGTTGGGAGGAGTTGGCGTTCCTCATGATTTTGGCAATACCTTGTATTGCCTGCCGTGACGTCACGGTTGACCAGCATACCCGTGTGCTTTATTCCGTTATTGCGTTAACGAGCTTTATTCCGTCAGTGAGTTAGGTGGTCAATGACGTCACGGGTGGCCAAATAAGACATTCCCGTGATTTTGGTCCTTAGCATGCTCAGTAGACCTGTAGTCGTAAGATTCACTATATGTAAAATAGATCTATAGCTTTAAAAAAAATCAAATTTATCACTATCACCCAAAGACCCCCTATTCTTTTGAAAAAATGAACATTTTTACTGAGAAGACCTCACCACCCTATGAATTCGGCAGCCTCAACAGAATAAACTGCATGTTGAAGGATGTGGCGGCAGAATACTGAATTCATGCCGGTGCGGAAGTAATTATAGTAAGTAATTATAGTCCGGCGTACTCACAGTCCGGCTACGACGGTAAGGAATAAGGCACTCAATTACTGTACTGTGCCAAAGTCAGACCATTTTGAAATTTTTCGAAATATACATTTTGTTGCCTAGGTCTTGCTCTTTCATTTAACACCTCACTTGTAAAAAAGCGTACAGAAATGGCTGAGATAGAAATCCCGAAAGATGTAAACCCCCAAAACCAAAAGTTGCATTTTGGGGATTTTTCAATGGGCATTGCAGTGTACTGGGACCAAACACGCGGACCACAATCAATATTGCAAGTAGACTTTCTCGCTCATTCAGTCGGAAAACCTCTTTGTGTAAAATCAATACACACGTATTATTGCGTTGTACCACACAGTGACCATTGAAAAAGTTGACTTATATGAGGAAAAATGACAATGTTAGTTTGCCAAAAAGTGACCTAAGATTTTAGAAAAATTAGCAGTTCCTATGAAACGCACGAATGTAATAATCCCGAATTTCATATAGAAGACTTTCACTCTCTCAACTAACAGATCTGAGGAAAACCAAAATTTTGGCAAAACATATTGGAAGATTTCTCTGAATCCTTAGTATTCTCCCAAAAACTTTTCCAAGTGTACACTTAAAAGGGCACTTTCGGACTGCCATACTCTACTTACAGATGGCAACATCTGAGGAACTATCTAAGGTGGAAATTTCATCTGATACCGATTCAATGGTAACACTTCCAACTCATCCGTGGAAGGAGATTTAGTGGAGGGGCCTATGTTCTCCAGAGAGTGATTTTATGAAGTTCATGTTAATCGTTGGCAATCACTATAAATGTATTCTACTGGGTCTGACTATTCAGAAAAGCGATGTTGGCATTTTTTCTGTTGTCCTTTAGTGACCTTGACACAAGGTCAAAGGTCAAAGCGGTCATACATCGTCCAAAGTATACCGACCTTGGTTACAAAATGTGGCAAATTTCACAAGGAATATTGTTCATGATATTTATTTTATTACTTGAGCTTTTGTTTTCTTGTTATATGCAAATAAGCTAATTAGAGACAATAATATGCATAAATTTGCTGTTATTCAGACTCCAGTCCTGTCTAAAGCAAGAGTTAGGACTCATATTTTTGCACAATGTATAGTGAAACCTACACAACCCCTAATACCTTGCTATTTAATGCCCATGAGTAAGTAAGTAAACCAAGTTGTTTTATGAAAATGTACAAGATACAATGATTGATGTAGTCTATACCAAATCTATGGAATCCAGAGCCCTGGGAATTCAAGGGAATTGTCTTCAATATTTTCCTCAATGTTTTTTCTCAATGTCCTCAGTTTTCTTAAACTCCTAGAGTTCTAGAATGTTTTCCCTTTCATGCAGTATTAGCATGAGACAACTTTTATAATAGCGGTCACATCTTTGAGGAAATCCTGTAATTTTTTATATTTGTTCATTTCTTATGTTTTTGGATTTGTATCATTCTCTTTCTTTTCTCTTCCTCTTTTTTTTTTATTTTTCTCTACTTTTTCCTCTTTTCCTCTTTCTCTTCATTTTCCTCTTCCTCAATATTTCCTGTTGCACATTCTTTTTCTCCTTTTTGTGATTTTTTTAAATTGTTTGTGCCATTTTCTAGGAGCGGTGCTCCCTGCTCCCGTACTTTCTGAGACTTTTCAAGAATTTAAAATACACTTAAAATCGATACCTCATTTCTGTTTTTACTCATTTTGTCAAAATTCGCATTTTGTTGGGACACGCAGAGAATGAGTACGAAGCACCACTGGTGATGCTACGCCTAAAAGATGGCTTCATGCTTAGGTTATTATGCTGTATAATGTAAGTTAAGTTTTGTTTCTGCACAAAGATGTTAGGTCACAGTCTGCCAAACAACTTTCATGACTTTCTTGTTCATCTTTGTTTCCTTTTCGGAAAAATAATGAAATATAC
>JAMKCH010013326.1:0-25871 GCA_023653785.1 Ophioderma brevispina | reverse complement strand
TGCAAAAAAAGATGCGCACCATGATAGGCTTTCATGCAGTGAAGGAATTTTCCGTATCCAATGTACCGTTTCAAAATTATAGCAATTACGCTGATTTTTGCATATTAATTAGCTCATTTTCATACTTAATTTGCCCGCAATATGCCCGAAATCTAATCAGTTCGAGAACTCTCCAGCCCACTCCCTTCCACCAACTTACATCATCATACGCCTTACGGAACTCCAGAAAACTTGTACACAAGCCTTGCGGGAAAATTTTCATTAATTATGCAAATTAGATACTTAATTAGCATATTTTAAGCCCAAAATCTAATCAGGTCGAGAACTCATGGACCCGCTTCTTTCTACCAAGTTACATCATCGTAGCCCTTACGGAACTCCAGATAAATTGTACACAAGCAGTGAAAACGGACGCCGAGCAGACATCGTGACAGACAGACAGACAGACAGACAGAAAAGTGATTACTAAGTCTCTGCCGAACAAAGTTCAGGCGAGACAAAAAGGGTATGTTTTTTTCTTAACCCTGAAATTCTGATGTACGTGTTTAGGGTATCTCATTGAGCAGGGATCAAAATCATCAAAAATATTGTAATCGAAACTTCGGAAGGCAAAGCAAGATATAATAAAGGGTATATTAACGACACAATGCATTGCTTATTTGTTTAAACAGATAAAAATACTTGTTTAGGGAATGTTTTAGCTTGGTTTTTAAGTTGGTGAAAGTATGTGTTTAGGGTGCATTTTGAAAGTCCATGTTCACGCATCATATCCACCTTTGAATACAAGTGGTCCCCCGGGAAATTAGCGCAATTTTTGTGCACTTCGCATGCAATTTGGTTTCATTTAACATTTGCTGGAGCAGATCGCCGGGACGACTTGGGAATTTTGCTCTCTTGGTTTGATTGTCTCGGTATGCCAACAGATCGTAAGGACCTTTAAGGGCAAGTTTAGTTTTACATTTTGCTCAATGGAAAATTATATTAAAGCCACTATCAGTAATCAGCCTGAAAGATTCCAAATATTTTGCAGGAATAGCTATTGTTCTGCATATTAATATTTTTTGTTGACAAATTTGAAGAAAATTACAATAACCAAGTTTGTTTGCATATAAGATGTACTAGCTTCGCA
Source organism: Ophioderma brevispina (assembly GCA_023653785.1). Lineage (NCBI taxonomy): Eukaryota > Metazoa > Echinodermata > Ophiuroidea > Amphilepidida > Ophiodermatidae > Ophioderma > Ophioderma brevispina. Next base: position 24,742 of record JAMKCH010013326.1, on the reverse strand, counting down.
ACTTTCTTTTTTAATTTACTGCTTTAGCATTCCTGTGTCTAGTCCTTGTAAATGGTTTGCATAATTTTAGCTTAATTTTCTTTTCTGTTTTGTGAAAATTGTTGGGGTAATTTAATTTTCAACCTGAAGTTAGTGAACAGAGTAAGTAGAACAGAAAGTAAATCAAGAGGAAAATACCACAACTTCATCTCAAAAAATTAGCTGCAATCTATTGTAACGTTAAAAATCAAGAATGTCAAGGCCTCAAAATCTTCACATTTTACAATTTTACTGGATATTTTATATATAATTATGCTAAAAATATCAGCCTGAATTGTAACCCACAAATACTTTTGAATCATCCATAATATGAAAGCATCTCCATATAACCACAGTAGATTAATATCCAATTTTAAGGTAACCAAGAAAGTGAAGCATTGATAAAGATACTCACTAATGGCACAAACTATTGATAAAGATATCTCACTAATGGCACAAGGTATTGATAAAGAGATCTCACTGATAGCACTAAGATTTGAGGTTGCTGTGGAAGCTTACATTCACATTTTGATACGAGATAAGGTAGGGCAAAATACAATTTAAAAGAAAATATGACTGATGATATGTGTAGGTAGGACATAACACTTCAGATTCCTTTTTCTCTGAAATTGCAGTGCTAGTGTATTGCCCATGCAGTGTTGAAAAGATTTCAGGTGTATCAACACCCCAATGTGCTATTTTTTGTATTATGAGTGTGTGAGTGAGTCTTAAGTTAACGACAACTCAACAAAATTGTTATATAGTGTCATTAAGATTAAAAAACATCAAAACCTTTTTAAAAACATTACCACCACAGGTAGTTCTCGTCACAAAATTCAATATTAGTAAATAGAACAATATACAGGTGAACCAGATCATCACCCATCCATGTATAAACCATAATGCTAACCCAAATTGAATTACAGATACACAGAGAAAACAGCTTCACAAGAGTACACTGTTCCAAATTCTAATTCTGGGATACAAATCAGACATGATGACAAGTTCATACCATCCATTGTATCAAGAAAAAATTTAAACTACAAGACAAGATAAATCAAACAGTATTGAAACATTAATGCAATATTTTACAGATTAAATAGGTGGTCTACATATGTAAAATCTAATGATAAATAGTATGTTTTCATGTTAACTGATACAGATTTTACACTATTTACGGTAATACAATAGAAACACATACTCTTTATTACTTCAATTATAGTAGAAATCCTTATACAATACTCATAATTCCTAATTAAATACAACCCGTCTGTTCAAATAAACAGACGCGTTGCCCTTTTAGTGCCTCTACGCCATGGCAGGGGAACACATCGGGGCACTCTTAAACCCAGAACTGCAGGGGGGTTTTTGCATTAGGTTAGCACAAAATACATGTCCTCGTCTTGAGTAAATTAAATCTAGACCTTCTCCGGTGCATCAATTAACTTTGACTGCATGTATAATTTATCATTATTCCGAAAAAGGAAACAAGATAACAAAAAGTTATGGAGAAAAAGTGATTGCGATGGACCCTAAATCTTTGTGCCAAACCAAAACCTGTAAAACTTAACCGTTTACTCCATTTCCATTCAATTTACCCAATTTGGCAGAAAGCAAAAAAAACAGTATTTTTAAATAATCTCATGATATAAGGTACATGTGACTTTTTAAAATTTGTGATACAACTAGCTCATGCATACTGCAGGAACTTAGGTGAATATCAGATGGTGTATTGGAGTAAAACCCACAATGCCACATTTTGGGAATCTCAACCAATAAGTTCATCTGATCCCACAAAAACCTATATGTTAACACTAAAAACCCTGACTTTTATACTCATATGGGCCACAAGGTTCTAGTCATTTTTTTTTTTGCATGATTATAAATGTCCTATGGTTCTTAACTTCTTGAACCTTTTTAATCCCTTATAACTGACATGATTTAGTACGTAAAAACCAGCATTGCAATGCATTTGTGGGATTGATTCAAAACACCCTCTGGGTGACTAAACCAGTCTGATTTTACTTCTGGTATATAATTCCAGTCTTAAACCACCCCTTTTGCCATCCCTCTTTTTGCTCTCTGAACTTGTCCAAGGGATTTTTTTAAATATCCACATGCCCCATAGCGTTGGAACCACTGTGACCTCTACACATTGATAGCGGTCAGAGTCGCCGACTGAAACAACAGGAAGTTGCTTTTTGGCCTTCTAGTAATGGTGGAAAACAATGCATACACCTGCTGGTGCGCAAATTCCACACAGATGTTCTATTGTTATACAAAATTCCTTTAACTTTGACAATAAGTGAAGCCATTCGCGAGAGGCAAAATGCAACTTCCGGTGGTTTCAATCGGCGACTATTCAACAGTGCGCCAGCCGCTATCCCTGTGTGTAGAGGTCAGTGTTTGGAACTACATTCCAAGTAAAAGTCTCTGCTATCTTTCAAGGCAGTTTGCTCCTATTTTGTTTATCATTTTCCTTACCAGTTTCTTTTAGCCATCTTCTGTTCCTTCTTTATTTTTGTTTGGAGTTTTGGGCATTTATTGCTTTCATATTGTGGTTTTACCAAAACAAAAGCAATAAAAATACATACTTTGGCGGGCTTATTTTAGTTAAATATCTCATTCCTCCTGGCTTGAAGGCCTCCCTTCAGCAATTGCAATACTAAAATTGACGTCATTAGTGACATTTTATTATCTCACTTCCCGAATGGACTAGTCTAACTTTGACTGTTTTAGCACAAACATGTCAATTAGTTTGGAAATCCATACATATTTTACCAACACACTTGCTCAATGTTTGCCCATTTGAGTGGGTAAAGGAATTGCCTATATGCGGTGTCATTGTCTGGAGGAGTAGTGTCACTTTTGCATGCACATTACTGTTATTACTCTGTATATTTTGGTGGATGTTTTTTGGTCATTTTCGTAAACAAAGTGTCTGAGAAAGTATAATGTTGTTAGCAAATATCAATATGCTAGGTTTAGCATGTAGCTTCCATGTTACAATAAACTTTTCAAATATGGATTTGAAACATTAAAGGTGCTTGTTCCGATTTTGTGTATCGTGTTCTCGACTTGGTATGAGAGCCCGAAACTTGCATACACTTACCAAAGTAGAGGGGGAAACAAACTTGCAGTTTTGATAGTAGAAGCGATAATGCACATGCAGGGTGTAGAGTTCCTCTTTTGAAATTGAAATGCAATTTCAGCTTTTTCTTGGTATTTCAGGCCATTTTTGGTATTTCACTCAATTTGCAGTGTTTCTTTCTCCCTGTGTTCTTGTCTCTAGCCTCTCACACCCTGTACCCACAATATCCTATTAACTACGTAAGTTTTGATGGTAACCATTAAATGGTAGTTAGTTGCTTTTGTTTCTATCTTGGGAAAGAAAATGACTTGGAAGCTGATGATTTAGGACAACAATAGAAAAATACGCCTTTCATTTGATCTAAAAATCAATACTACTTCAGGTAATGGTTGGGGGGGCAATCAGAACCGCACCGTTAAGACATCATGTTCAGCAAAAGTCATGTGGATTTTGCCATCACTGAATCGCAACCGATATCTGTGTAATCATCAGCAGCTGATGGGCAATATTCCTTTGCAATGATTGCAATAATATGTTCCATATAAATCGCATTCATCGATCGCCTTCAGTAATGTCCTATTTGAAATGTCTTCATAGGGCAATCAGAGGGGCTGTTGGTCTTGACAAACAAACGACATTTTAACATTATGATGGGCCGAAGATATAAGTACACGCAGTTGTAGATTTTATCACATTTTGACTAATAAATCAAGTTAATTGGCTACGGAGTAGTTTCATCTTTTCATAATCAAGTGGAGTGTTTGTTAAGTAAAAACAAATGTCTTTGTACGCGTCGGTTCAAAGTGTACTTGATGGCATGGCACATAAAGGCCTTAGAACATGGAACAACAGGATGTATGTTATACCGTGTCGTAACCAGACTTTTGCAAGTGGGGGGGGGGGCAGAAGAGGTGCCGAGACATTTTCTGAAGGGGGGGCAATTTGGGGGTCTTCTCCATTGACACTGTAATACATGTCAGTTCAATGAGGGGGCTGGCAGGGGGAAAGGGTTCTTAGCAGGGTCTTCTGTCATGACACCGTTAATGGTCAGTTCAATTCATTTTTCGGACTGGCGGGGGCAAGGTTTCGCTCATTAATTGCTATTTTGGCATTGGCACCCCACATCCCTACCAACCAAATTTGAGTGGCCCTGGAAAATGTGCACCTCCTAAAATTCAAGGTGAGAGGAAAAGCATTTGATATCCCTTTTAAATTAACCTAAGATGATATATTGTCAATTCTTTTCAATCTGCATAACCAAGATTTAGTCAATCAATTGGAAATGCCCATGGAGTCTCAACCAAAATTATCATCAGGACACATGTGGGCCAGTGGATACAACGCCGACTCATGACCCAACGGTCCTGGGTTCGAGTCCCGCTGAGGCCAATGTGGTGCACTTCGGCCACGGCACTACCTTGCTTGCCTCTTTCCACCCAGTGCAAATGGAGAGCTGTTTAGGATACTGTCCATTTCGCCCAAAGGTATAGTATGCCTTGGGGCATTTCGTACTGTCAGCTTACATATTCTAGTGACTCAAATAAATGTAAAGTGCTTTGATACATTGTGAAAGGCACTCTATAAATGTCGCCATTTATTTATCAGGACCATATGCATGATTTATTTTTGGGGGTGGACTTAAAAAAGTAAACCTTTTTTTTATGTAAAAGTGTATCTCCCCCCCCCCATGGTAAAACTTGAGGGGGGAATTTATCAGAGAGGTAGCCTTTATTAGAGACAATACATTGTTTTTCTTTTAATTAATAGCTGTTTTTCTGCTATCTACTGTTGAAAGCACTGAAATAATTAAAACACTGTATATTGATTTTGCTTTGTTTAGAATCACTTCTAATCAGGGATGTACGCAGAATTATTTGAGGAGGTGCGGAACTTCGGAAAAGTGGACTTTTTTGGTAAAAGTGGACATAACCTCCCCCCTAAAATGGTCCTTTTTAGGACTTTTTTAACATCTTATCTACAAAAAGTGGACTTTTTTGTCAAAATTCCTGAATTTTTGACCTTTTTATCAAAAAATTCACAAAAAAGTGGACTTTTTGCCCTTTTGTGGAATTGGGGGGGGGGCCTGCCTCTAATGGAAATTGCTCATACAGATTATACTACCAGACAGACAGTAATTTATGTGCACAACAACATGCAATGAATGTTGATTTTGACATGTGTTCATTTGGTTAGACTGTTGGTATAGCAGAATCACAAAAAATAATCCCCACAAGTCCCACAAGGCATAAAGTTTCTGATCACACATGCATGTGTGCACACACACATATGCATGTGCGCACACACATGTGCACACATCAAACAATTTGCAGCTATATGTCCACATTCTGGGGTATTTGATAACACAGCTGTTAGAAAGTCTCATTTATTATGACCAAACCAGAATAAAACAAAAATTATCCCCAGTGACACACTTTTGACAACTGATTTGGAATATTAGTCCACTAACTACATTCTGTGTAAATTTTATGAAATTTCATTGCGGGCAAATGTGATTTTTCTTTAAAATCTAGTTTTCCACGTCTTTCTATGGAGAATGGGCATATAGAGGGCGCTGTAACATACAAATCATGACCTTTGTAGGCCTATATGGCAAGATCCCCGCAATGGATTTGTCCGATTTTTGCAGAGATGGTAGCTCTTGCATGTCCCTACTTATATCAGTTGTCAAAATTGTGTCGCCACTGCTTAAAATTGTTTTAAAAATAAAAGAGACAATTGTATGGGGTCAAACAGCTGTGATAAAAGAAACAAACTTTACTAACTCTAGGTTGAGATTCAGTGTTTCTAGATTATCTGAGATGCCAGGTATTACTTTAGGGCAATATAATGCTTAACAACTATCTCGTTTGATGCAGAACACATCTAAACCTTCAATGTTATACATTATATTGATAAATACAACAACAAACTGTGAATTTTTTGTCAAACCATTTTAAACGCTAACCTAAGTCATTAAAGTGACAGGAGGAGATTTTTTTTAGGATACATATTTCTCTCAAATTTCACTGGATCGGTTGTAGACCACCTACCGAGAACATTTCAAAGGTTTATTAGACAAACAGGTGCAAAAGAAAACAGCAAATCTTGTTTTGAACTTGCCTGCTATCATAATCATTCCCCATAGAAAACCATGCTTTGACTTTGTCGTGCACGACAGAAACTACTAAATCAACATCTTTATTACATAAAGACGGCGTATTCGGTTTATTCACTTCAGGTGTGAACTAATACATTGGTAAGCATTCCAAATATGTAAAAACCGGGGTTCGAGAAAAATTGGGGGGGCGCTTCTTCCTGGAAATGTCATGTCTCTTTAAGGTACAAATAAGTTGAAACAAGTAACAAGTCAGCCAAAAAAAGGAGAAGGTGAGCACTTGATATCACCCACCACTTCATATATATAATCTAAATTTGCGTATTCTTGAGATATCATGCATCAACTGACAGAAAAATATCAGAACTTGTTGCACGCCATTATAAAGAATGTAATACCAAATGTGCATGATCAGTTGAATTTGGCATACTTTGCATAGTATAATGGCTGTAGAAAGTATTATTTTTCCATCATTGTCACTTGCATTGGTCGACAATTATTGCCAATGGCATTAACAGTTTGGCTACAAGTTGAGAACAAAATAACGCAACAACAACAACAGCACTAGAAATGACCCCTAGAAATGAGTTAAGGAATTGCAGGCGTGGGACTCAAAATAAACTTAATATTACTCCCCCAGGCCTCTTTTCACAATTTCAAGTGGTCCACTCTCTATCTATTTAAAGTCACTGATACCCAAGCTAAAGAGCTATAAAAATCCTATTATGTCTAAATTCAAATAAGAAGTGAAAAAGTCAATAAGCATGGTTTTGTAGAAGTTAATAAACCATATCATTTCATTTTTCCCCCAGCAATCCAACTTGAATGAGCTTGATTCGCACACTAAAAAACCACTGGACAAACACAAGGTCATACATTCAAGCACAGTGCCTATTTTCTTTTCATTTCATTGCTAGGCAACAGCGGCAATAATCATCGAATCAAATCTCTGTAAGGTAATAACACAAATAATTAAAGTGGAGATAGAGAGATTGGATAAATATTGAAGTCAAATGAGTACCTTGTGAAGAGGCTGTACTTGAGACTCGGACGATTCCGCCACGTCAATTGCAACTGTGGGAAGTGAACACAAGAACAAGAAAATCACTTTAGAGGTGGATCAAATCTATAATCAAGAACACAGGAAATACACAATCCACAAAAATGGAGATCGTTTATTCTCAGTAATACCTTTGGATTTTCTTCACATGCAATACTATCTACGCTGAAATTCTTCTGCAAGGCCGTTTTTTGAGGGATCAAGATTTGTAATGAGAAAAAGAGACACAATCATAAATTGATTTCTGTTACCAGAATAATATATACAATCCCATCCTGGTTAATGTAAGTGAGATTTACATGACAGAAAGTTGAAGCTAGTTGCTGAGAACTGGCTGGCCTGGTATTCTGAAAGCGAATCTAACTTTAGACCCTTCATAAGCAGACCTTATAAAGAGATGTAACAAGGAGTAGTCCCATTTCATGAAAATCCAAAATTTGACCGAGGGAAGGCCAAATTTTAGCGTAGCATCCGCTGAAGCTCTGGGGAGCATATTTTCTTACATGGATTGAGGGTACCAAGACCACCTTCTCTAAAATAAATTGTACTTTAAAAACTTGGGTTTTTTGATGCAGTTTACCTTTATCATTCATACAATTTGATTCCACTTTCCCGGATGTTTTTTTTTGATTTATGGCCAAATATCCAGAAATCCAGGAAGTTCCGGAAAAATTACATCTCTGGTTATAACATATGCTGAAAGTATGATTTAATAGGAGAGAACAATTCTTGGTTGGACGATCCTGGAGTATATACACTTTTGGAGTAAGCTGAAAGGTCCTTTCATTACTTATCCGTTTCTTAGCCTCTATGCATTGAGGTCATAACGTTTACGCCTGTGTCAAGAAATGCCGCCTTTGTTCGCGCGAGTAAGAGCGTAGTCGTTTCAAGTCAACGCGAGCGATTTACTCTTGTGACCAACAAATCTCACGCTGACGTCACTGCACAGAGGATACGGACTACAGGTCCTTTCACAAAGGACTAACTCCGGTTTAAACCCGGGTCTAAAATTAGACACTCCCTCTTAGAAACCGCCTAAAGGGGCTTGTTCGGATCGTCTTTGGGACCCCCTGATGGTACCCAAGTAGTATCATTTTTGATATCATATGAAAGCCGTAATTTTTTCTCATTGTCGTCCTGAATGTTAGCTTTCAATCTATTTCTTTCTCAAGATCAGATAAAAACTTCCGTTTTAATGGTTAACCATAATATTAGCACATCAGTAGTGAATAGGGCGTTGCACTATGTGCATTATCGCGTCAGCACAAACCGCAAGTTTGTTTCCACGGTACTTGATGGTCAGTGTTGGTACAAGTGTCAGGCTCTCATATCAATCAAGTAGAGAACAAGCACCTTTAATTTTTTCTGTTTCTGTATAATCTTACTACTTGCCAAATCTATCTATCAGCATATAAGCCCTATTTTGATTGGTAGAGGGCTAGCTATCTCATGTTGTGTCCTGCAATGATCCAATCAGAGAGACTGTATCCATAGCATAGGTGGTAGTACCGCAGGGGGTTTAAGGTGCTTGAGAGATTTTGAGGCATCCAAATATTGTGTCATAATAGTAATTTCATATAGATTAGACTCTCGATGATTCTGTACCTTGTGTTGGCCTACAGCATGTCTTAAAAGAGAGAAAAAAAGGTGATGGTGATTTCTGTATATTTTCAATATAACGGGGCGAATTTCGTACTTGCTCCTATACGAAATAGAAATTTCAACCTTTAATCAGGGCAAAAAATTGCATACTTGTGATTTTTTTGGGACCACATTATAGTGAAAATCTCGCCTTGCACCTTTAAGCAGGCCATGAAGATATCATTTTAGCTACCTCCCTCGATGTGCACTAGTGTTGCTATGCATACTTTGATGCACGGTTTGCATCACATTGTACCTATAAATTGACCACGCTTATAGTTTAAAGAATTGTGAGGATTTCTCCACACACTTCCTAAGCTCTCTGCAGACAAAAAGACATAGAGTGAGACTGCTTCTTGCTTTGTCAACAATCCTTGGTCTGTCCGTGCATCCACAAGGTAATCCTTGTTTTTAATAGTGACTCAACCCCACCCACATACATATTCTCAAAATAAATTAAATCTGATATTTTAGATTTGATAGTCTATAAATGCCTAATACAATCACACCACAGCATCAATCACCTAGTTATTATCCCATAGATAACGTAATCAATACAGCCTCATATGCTCCATCATAGACTTGTCATATGTAACTTTACGCTAGCTTTATAATCACACCTCAAACAATAACCAGTGACCAACTCGGTCACAAGTATTGGATGTTTAAATATGACTAAGGCAAGACTGTATAGCTTCAATGCTTTATTTCTAGTCTATTTTTTCTACAATTTGGCAACAAATATGGCCATTTTTTTCCAACAAACGCATTTCTATTATGTTTGATTTGATGTGATGCAGACAAATTAAATAAGCCACAGGCCTCTCAAAAAAGAGGAGAGCACCGAAGGTATGATATTTCTCGGTTTAATTTGGTATGATTTTTTTGGAAAACAATTCTTGCCATTCTCAAATTAGCTAGAAACAGGTCACTAATACCGCTCTTCATGGGCTGCTTATGGAATAACATCATGAAACACTATGGCAAATCTAACTTCACATGTTTAAATGCTCCAAATATGAATAGTTTCACATAATTTTTTAATTTTCTTTTCTTCAAGTGGGGATGATTAGAAGCTGCTCCGCTCTCCCCTTTCTCCCTCAAATGAGTAAAATGAGATGATGCAAATAAAGAAAACATGATGGGAATCTACAGTTACACCCTCATTTCAATTCTTCGCTGCCAAGTGACAATCAGATCATCTGGTAGGTACAGGCGCGTAACCAGACCTGAGCCTCCGGGGTGGCAAGACTCAAGAAGTTCCCCAATTTTTTCCGGTGGGGGGGGGGGGATAATTCATTTACTTCTCCGCCCCTTTCGTCTCTCCTTCCCCTTTCCTTCTCTCTTTTTCCCTTCTCCTCCTTCCCCTTTCCTTCTCTCTTTTTCCCTTCTCCTCCCCTTCCCTTCTCTTTCTCCCTCTTCTTTCCCTTCCTCTCGTCCCCATTTTACCCCTTCTCCGTCCCCATTTTAGTTGTCCGGGGGGCAGTCTGCCCCCCCTGCCACCCCGCTGGTTACGCCACTGGGTAGGTACATATGTGCCGCCGATATGGGTCACATTTTCATCCCTTACTATAACAATGGGTCATTTTTCCCACCATGCTATACTATATTGATGGGTCATTTTTTTAGGTCATTGCTACTATATAATGGGTCCATTTTTCAATTTTTGGTCGCAATTTACTACAAAAATGGGTCAATTTTTCTGATTTTCTGTAAAATCACAATGAAAATGGTTGATTTTTCCGATTTTCAGAAAAGTTACTATGAAAATGGGCCGATTTTGTTAAGATTACTATGAAAATGGTGCGAAATTTCAAAGCCAACTATAGAAATGCGTCGAAATTTCAGAACCAACTATATAGAAATGGGTCATATTTTTGTACAATTTGGTCACTATAAACTTGGGTCAATTTTTTTACCCAGCGGACGCACACCTGTACCCAATTTTGGGTCGAGTAGATTAGACTCTCGATAGATTTCTTACCTTGTATTTGGCTACAGAATGTCTTAAAGAGAGAATAGGGGTCATAGTGTCTCCACTGAGATAGTACCAGATGGGTTAGTATCTTCATGGGCAGTTGTGTATGGTTAGTAGTGGTCCCCATAAAGCCTATGTTTGTGTGTATTTGTGCAGGGCATACCCAGACCTGGAGGACCTTGGAGTGCATTTGGGTGCGGGTAGGATACCGGTCGGGTGCGGGGATTTGGTAAAGTTTTTGGCAAACCCCCGAGGTGCTCACGGTGCCTCCCACCACCCAGGCTGGGTATGCTGGTGGTTTGTTTGTGTTGTGCCGTCGTTTGTATGTGGTACTGGCTGGGTAAAACACGCACTAACCACTTAAACACAGTAGCCTGTTGAAAACCGGGCAATGTTGGTCCCCATGTTTCTTTCACAGAAGAAATACAATATTGTGCCAGTACAAGTTAAATTCAACAAATGCCCATTTTTTTCAGAAAATGATGCCCAGAAATTTTTGTTAGCTACAAATCACTAACGTAGACGTAGAAACCATCCACCCCGTTGCTGAGTGCTGAAATGTGCGCCTAATAGGGGGGATTTGTTATGTTCCCCACAACACTTGGTGGCTTTGACCCAAAGCCACCCCTGAAGCCCCCCCCCCCCCCCTCCCCGCGCACACAACTGGTAGAGTGCAGACAACAAGTGTCCCAAAATGCCCAGCATCAAATACTCACAGTTGCATGGTCGGATAGTTGGCCAATCGAGTAATTGCAAAGTATATTGCCGCAAATGTGCTGTCCAAATGCCATTACTTTAAGAAAAAGTACCAGTCTACCATGTCAATCATGAAATTACACCACTTTTTAACAAGTGCATTTTTCATATATTTTTTCGAATGCCAATAAGATAGTAATGTACCCAAGATTTTTAGCCTACAGCAGCTATATAGTTGGTGATCTATAACCTAATGCAGATATTCAATGTAATAATTTGCTATTTTATTGTCAAAGATGAATACTTATAAAGTAAATCGTTACATTACTGCTTCTAAGCAATACAAGCAAGCTTGATGGACCCTATATTCCCTTTGATCCAATTTTGGTTTACTTCAATTGTCATTACTGAGTAAAGCTCTCTTAGCCCATTAAGCTTGTTGGGAACTATTGTCTCCCCAAGTTTCAAATTTTGTCATCATTTTCAAACTTTTCGTGGTCATATCCAGAATCAACATGAAAAAATGCTTCAAATTTAGTTACCACAAGCCTAGTCTTAGGTCAGATTTTTAGATTGCTTGGCATCTCAAACAGTCACTGACATTATGTGTCATATCCTGAATAGAATCTACATGGGTGGAAAGCGTTAAATCATGTCTCCTCTGATATCGTCAAAAGAAAAGTGATTATGAAGCATAGTGGTGTATTCCTGTCAATTTTATTTGCATTATTTGCATAATCAAATTTGAAGACAGATCATTTTTAGATCAATTTATTCCAATTGTTGTATTAAGTTGTTACTCAACATCCACCACACTGTTGATTTTGTTCTGAACAACTATACTAACAGTTTGCTCCCATTGTATTTTAAAAAGTGAAAAATCAAGTTCAAGGAAATAGACACAGATCTACATTATGCCAACTTGTTGCATCTATTGTGAAAGAGATATTCGAGTTGACATCCCTATAATGCTCCTGCAAAATGGAATGTAAATAGGAACTTATTACAAGTTGTCAACCCCTTATACTCCTGAAAAAATAAGAACAAATTACAAATTGGCAACACCTAATACTGTTGCAAAAAAATACAAATTGATATCCCCTATGCTGCTGCAAAAAGGGAAAAAAGGAACAAATTATAATGTTGGCTTAAAGGTGCATTTCGTGATTCCAGCACCTTCTGTTCTATTCATTATTCACTAGATATCCTTGAGAAAAGCGTATACACAAAATTTTAGTTGATCCCGAGCTTGCGGTTTTGTGTTATGAGCAATTGCTTGTTTCCCATGGTCCCATAGGCCACTGTGCTGTAATTTCTGTCCGAAAATAAAAAATTGCAAATTTCTTACAGATGCGACCGAATTTGCATGTAAGAATAGGTACACATGGAATTACTAAGGCTAATGGTTCAGATGATATAAAAATCTAAATTTTTTTTAGGTAAGTCGGGGGGGACGAGGTTGTGGATCACGAAATGCCCCTTTAACCAAAAAGGAAAGTAAGAAGGCTTCCAAATTTACATCCTCTAATGGTGTTGCAAAAAGAAAAGTAAAAGACCACATTTTGGCACCCCTAATACTGTTACAAAAGAAAGGTAAACAAAAAATTACAAATTTACATCCCCCCACACTGCAAAAGGAGAGTAAAAATAATTGGCATCCCCTAATGCTGCTGCAAAAAGATCACTGTCAAACTGCGGGATGGTGATGCATTCAAAAGATGCATTTACATTTTAAACATGGAGTTTAATTTCTAAACACAATGTTTAGGTTCTAAACACCTACAGAATAGTGCAGGACATATGCAGGGAAATGCCTTTTGGTCTCAAGTCAGACTTTTTATGCACACCCATGTCCCGTACTAAATAAAGTATACTGTTTTGTCTAATACACGATTATTGAGCCAACCACTTGCAGGTTATGTTAGCACATCTATGCAGGTAACAAAAAATATGAATACACAGATTTGTATGATTTTTTTCAATGTTCCAGAATAGCAAATCATAGCTGCTTGATAAGCAGCGATTATGGGAGAGAATAAAAAAAATATTGAAATGCAATTTTTTGGCTTATAAATCAAATTAACGTAGGTACAATTCCACATTTAATGTAGGAACAAAACACCAAATAGTGAAAAAATTAAGTATACTTGGGGAAATTTGTCATACCGTCTCCCACAAAAAGATGTACAGCGATGACGTCTGAAAATTTTTTTTTTTTTTTTTTTTTCCACAAAGTTGTGTGTTTTTTGTGTATAAATCGGTACATACATGCATTGTGGGGGTATTTGTAGGTATATTCATACACTGTGGGATTATTTTGGTATAAGTTTTTACACCCTCACAGCAATATACAGCAATGTAACGCTGTGGGCACCCATAGCTTAGACCTATACCTACCCCCCTAGAGGCCAAAAAACAGCATTTGGCAGAGATTCAGTGTGGGCGTACTCCCATAATGACAAAAACGCCCACAATGTAGCTTTGTACCTATATTTACTCCCACAATGTACCTCTTGTAAGAACATCTATGCAGGTAACAAAAAATATGAATACACAGATTTGTATGATTTTTTTCAATGTTCCAGAATAGCAAATCATAGCTGCTTGATAAGCAGCGATTATGGGAGAGAATAAAAAAAATATTGAAATGCAATTTTTTGGCTTATAAATCAAAGAAACGTAGGTACAATTCCACATTTAATGTAGGAACAAAACACCAAATAGTGAAAAAATTAAGTATACTTGGGGAAATTTGTCATACCGTCTCCCACAAAAAGATGTACAGCGATGACGTCTGAAAATCTACACCAATCAGCTGATTGTGGTTACACCAGACAGAATAAACAAAGATCAATAATATTTGTATTTGCGGTCAAATTGTACAGAAAATGGTGTACAATATTACGCTTATAAATCTGGGATATTCACACGGAGAGGCTTTTTTGATCGCAAGTCAGAATTTTGATACGCATGTATAGAAATTACAGAATCAGATAAAAAGTTTGTACATGGATTTCAAGCCAACCACTTGCAGGTTATGTCAGCACATCCATGCCAGTCACAAAAATACCAAAATATGAATTTTGATCATTTTTTTGATGTTTCGGATCAGCAAATCGCTGCTTATCCCTTTAAGAAGCGGTATCGCAGACTGCATGACTTACCTTTGTGTTAATGGAATTGTCATTTACAGCACAATTTACAGCATTTGGAGCAGCAGCATCTGTGCTGCAAATCTGCCCATGCTATATCTTTTTCAGTTTACCGCACAAGTAGTGTTTGCACTTTGTATATATATTTATGATATTGGTCTAAATTGTAAAATTAGAAAAATAGCCATTTTTATTTGTTGGCTCCCATTCTGCATGATTGGTCACCAATCAATGGTCAGAAATACTGACCATGTGAGGGGACCACCACATTGACAAATTCAATAAATAGGTTTGTGACTTTTTTTATAAGGCTCTTCACAATGAATTTTTTAGTTTCCTGTTGCCGCCCGCCCGTAAATGCCAAGATCCCAAAAATAATTCATTATTTTTCATGAATTCATTATTTGTGTTTTCTGAGATTTTTCTTACATAGTTCCACCAGTTTTGCAGAAAGTTTGTAAGAAATTCATCCATATGGCGATCGGAGCATTTCTTGCATTTTACTGCAGTCTCAAATTAGCGAAGGGTCATAGAACTAGGATTGGCCCAGAATAAGTAGAGACTAGCTACTGTTATTAAACTTGTACCGTACGCATGCTGCTAAAAACAGACTTTGTTAAATATGGCTGTAGTGAGCTTGACTCGCATTTCCGAAGACTACACGGACGAAGGGGGAAATCCCATAGCACTGGATCATGCTGACAATGCACCACTGACTATGTGAAAGCTTGTGAATGAGAATCTCGGATGAGAATGTTTTGATCCAGGGGTTTTGATTCCGCGACGTAGCAGAGATTCTCCCGTGCTTTTGGAACATTAAGTACTTTCTTCAATGATGATTAATTTGGAAGAATTTGTGTCAGAATGTTGGAAAAATGTCAATGACTGACAGTCAAAGCACGACAAATCATGCCAATTGCACGAGTGAACGGTGTCAAATTCTGCTACCTTCCCATGTGTTGTGTGAGTTACACTGCATGCACTCGACTCGTAGTCTTAAGAACAACGCTGCACCAATCTTGAGCATGTTGATTTTTCTTTTAATTCCACCACTTTTTTAAATGAAACTTGAAAGTCCCTAGAAAATATATTTTGAGCAAATGCACGCGAAGGTTAAGTAGTCATGGTAGTGAATACTGACTGTAGAGGTAGTGCAAGCTTGTATCATCGATTCCTGACCGTCCTTGATATTGACTGAGTTGAAGCAGAAAAGGGGGGAAATATTGATGCAACTATCCATGTCAAGCCTTATATTTTTTTTTGGGGGTGGGTAGGCAAAAAGTGGTGTGTTTGTTTATTTATTGATTTGTTATATTTTATATCAATGAGGTGCACTTGGTCACTTTTTTTGTTTCTTGTTGTCTAATATTCTGGAGTATGGGCGGCTTGCAGGAAGTGATTTCTGGTTCCCTTATTTTTAGGCCATGGCACTACAGGTTCTCTAATGCAACCGACAGCGAGAGGCTCCAATTCCACTCTTTTTGGGGATGCCATAGCAGTTGTTTGTTTGTTGTCTTGCGTTTTTTGTGCTAGGGTGCAGACAATGATTTATTTTTCCTTATTTTTCCTTCTAGAACATGAGCTGCAGGTAGTGCATTGCTTAAATTATTCATTTTTGTTTTGTTTGTTGTTTTCCCTCTAGAGCATTTCGGCCCTTTCATGCAAAAGGGCGTAACTCAAATTTGACATTTTGAGGTAGGAATATCCGGGTAAATCGCGGGATGATCTTCACATTTTTGATGGTCTTCAAGTCGCAAAAATTGGGCCTGATTTACAAGATAGAGGGACCTATATTCAAGCATTTTTTTAAATGTTTTTCACAATTTCATGGCAAAAGGGCCCGCATATGAAAGTTAGGTCATTTATTAATACATTTATCAACAAAACGCGACACCTGTATTATGGCAAATGGGCCTAACTCATAGTTACGCAATTTTACAGGAAAATTTTCTCACTTTTATGGCAAAAAAGGACGTACACTGAGTTAGTCATATTACCAATAGAATCGGGAGGCCGGGAGAAGATGGGAATTGGTGTGACTTTACAATACCCGGCGTACTTATATCTCATCACTAGTGGACACATATGGCCATAACTTACAAACCCTGTGCACACATCTGCGGATCACTTGTTGTACACAGATTTGGCATAACATAAAAATCCGTGCATAAGCCATAATTGTCTAATACCAATTTGTCTATAAACATTTAGTCTAACATCAATTATCTAAAAAATCGAATGTCTAATATCCAATTGGTTCTAATAGCCATCTAGTGTCAGCCAATTTGCAGAATACCATTATGTTGGGTCTTCTAATACACCACAAAAACCACCTTCTAATTCTATTGGGTCTAATATCCCAGTTCTAATACCAATCTGTCTAATATCCATTAGTCTAATAACCATTGTGCCTAATGTTCGTTTGGTCTAATATTCAATTGGTCTAATGTCCACCTGCTCTAATATCTGCTTGATCTAATAATACTCATTTGTGTAATATTCATTTGGATGGTTTAAGCCAAAACTAATTGATCTAAACTGTTATTAAAAAATTAGACCAAATGGATATTAGAACCAGCTGGACATTAGACCAAATAAGTATTAGGACCTTCTGTTTTTAGACTAGCTGAATATTAGACTAATGGATATTAGACCAAGGGATATTTAGACAAGATGGATGTTAGACCAGATGGATGTTAGACTAAATGGGTATTAAACCAACATGGATATCTATTGGACCAGATGGATATTAGACCAAATTGGAATATTAAACCAAATGGGTAATAGACAATTGGCATTAGGACCAATCGGTTATAGACGATAGGAAAATAGAGATTGAAGTTTAGACCAGATGATAAAACTTAGACTACATGGCCTAGACTAAATGGGTATTAGCTAAGTGGATATTTAGAATAAAGGTATAGACCAATTGCAGTAGACAAAAATGGCCATTAGACCCAATTGGGATTAGACCCAAAATGGCAAAGTTACCTATTTTGCTTTAGAGGACCACCCAAAAGTGAACAAAATGCTCCACCACACACGGTGAAGAAATAACTTTTGTCATGATAATATTAAGTTAGTGTCTAATTTCTAAGGGCTATCATGAGATAAGGCACTTTAGCATTAAAAGTCTTGATATTCCAGAGAACTATCTTAAGATACGCCCTTTTGCCTGAAAATACCGATGCTCAGCAGTTTTTTTAATTCGCGGCAAAAGGGTCTAACTCTAAGATACGCCCTTTTGCCATGAAAAATACCCGATGCAGGCAGTTTTTTCATTCCACCCACAAGGCATAACTCTAAGAACGACCTTTTGCCATGAAAATACCTGATACGAACTGCCGACACTTGGTGGGAACTTCATAATTTATTTCTCCAAAACTACAAAGGCATTTAGAGCAAAATGATCGACAAATACAAAAAAGAGTAAAGATATTCTACATAAGCATTTACTGTGTCAAAGTAAGTCATACAAAAAAAAATTCCGTAAAACTTTAAAGCCATTTTCCTCGAAATGTGTTTTTTGAGTTACGCCCTTTGCCATAAAAGGGGCCGATTTGGTGCAGGAAGTGGTTTTCTTTTTCTTTTATTTTTAGTCCTGGGAACTCCTGGCACTGCAGGTGTAAGCCTAATTTCTATTTTTGTGGGGAGTCCAGTAGTATTTTGTTTTGTTTGTTTGTATATGCTTTCTAAAAACAGGAAAGAGATGAGCGAGTGGTAGCCTACTTGCTAAAGTAGGTAGTTTTGTGTGTTGGTGTTAAAAATCTAGGTGATATGCATGGAAGTGGAAATAAATTTTGTATCGCATGTTGTGAATAATGCAAAAGTGACCGCCCCCCCAAATATTTTAACATTGCCAACAGAAACTAAAATCATTGTGAAGGGCCTAAACTTGTTGATGTGTGTTAGTTTTGTTACTGTTTACTTTATGAACCTAGCAACTTGAATTTTTTATTTTCTGTTTATTTTGCAGACCTTTTTTTTACATACAAGAACAAAAATTCATGGCCTTCATTCACAAACAAACTTACAGCGTGTTTCTACTGCAGACACGGCAAAACGCGGCTTTTGCTGACCCGCTATGGACCCGGCTTTTTCCGCTATCTCAGCTGTTTCTATTGAAGGCACATACCGGTATGTGGCGTGCTCGACTGCACTTACCGCTATCATACTTTCGACAGACCCAGCCGGGGTCACAATATATCCCCCGTTCCAGAAACTTCCATGCATTTCTTTCTCTTGAGGTGTGTTTTACATGTAGGCCTAACTATTCCCACGTTACTTATCATACAGTGTTGAGTTATTTTGTATTTCCTTTAATGGATGTTACTACCAGGACTAGGTGTAAAGTAAAGTACAAGAATTACTAAGTATTCATCATAAATTTTATTGATGTTGATTCACTTCTGATATGAAAATAATAGGCCTAACTGCTGATGATTTGAACAACGCGCGTAGCGGAAGTCGCATTACCAGCTCGGCCTTGGCATCATTTCCTGCCCAACACGGCAAATGCAGCTATCGGCTGTTTCTACTGGTGAAATAGCGGTATGCAACACGGCAAAAACCTTCTCAGAGCAGGTTTGATTTAGCGGTATCGCATCGCGCTAAAATAGCGGGTCGGGTTGTTTCTACTGAGCAGGATAATGGATCGACCCGCTTCCGACGCGGAAGGAAAACGTCCCCAAGTAGAACCACGTCATACCTAGGCGAAATGTCAAATGCGCTAGCATGGTCAACCATGGTCAAACATGGCTGAACAATGGTTGACTATGGTCAAGCAATGATCAGCAATGGTGGCTTGACCATGGTCAACCGTGGTTACCATGGTCCCATGGTTTATAAACCATGGTCGACTGTGCTTTAGCATGGATGAACATGGTAAGCCATGGTCATCACCTGACTTGACCATGGTTGACATGGTCACTTCAAGGATACTGGTCAACCATTGTTTTATCCACCCTCATTTGACCATGGTTGGACATGTCATTCAGTGAAGTGGTGACTTACCATGGTCACTAACCCAGAAATATAATTTGATCATGGTTTGAACAGGTTAGACCCATGGATGACCATGGTGACCATGGGCACTCAATCAGGAAACTGATATTGTCTAGCCCTGGTTGACAAGACACTTAGTGGCTGTATTGTCTGACCATGATTGAACATGGTCACTCCAAGTGGTGTGTCTGACCATGGTCATGCATTAGGAAATTGACATGAGGACCTGGTTGACAAGGTCACTACAAGTGTCCTATGGCCCAAGAATGTGTGAGAAACAAATATCAAAATCATGCAGAGCTTTACGTTAATTAGGAGATCCATGGAGTAATGATAATAAGTAACACTTGTCCACTACTGTATTCAGCTCTGAAGAAGAACTAAGAAAAGTACATGGGTTGAATGGTGGCCACATTAAACAGCGTAATGGAATTGGTTTTAAATTATGGCTTACGTGGTTTTTTGGGGTCCCGGCCAAAGTCAATTGTACATTCTACTCCCAAAATGCATTGATGATGTTCGCCCATAGATATGTGCCACACCACTCTTGTGGTCAACATGGTCAAGGACATGGGCTCGACCATGGTTGGGATTGGTCAGCGATGATCAAAGCCATGGTTTGGCTTGAGCATGGTCAACCGTGGTCGACCATGCTGTAGCATGGCTGAGCATTGTCAGCCATAGTCATTTCACCCTGTGGGCCATGGTTGACCATGGTCCCTCACTTATACCATGGTCAAACCATGTTTATCACCATCATTTGACCATGGTGACCATGGATCCTTCAGTGCAATGTTTTCATGCGATACAGGGATTCCTGAGGGTTTAAGGATTTTTTTCCCCACGGTGAAGCTTCTGTGACGTAGGTCGCCATTTTCTTGAGTCTTATGTTGAAACTTTTTTTTACAATTATATATTATATCTTTGCCTCTTGTTATCACGCAAGATAGGTTGTCCATTGGTAAGTAATCAGTCTTGTAATACAAAAGGGTCAGGTTTCAATTCCCGGTCAAGGTAAGTTGATATTCTGTCACTAGATCATAATTGCCTTTAACATAAGATAGGAACTAATTACTGGTGTATAAAATGTGTAAAAAACCATAGGGAGTGTGGTTTTTTTTTGGGGGGGTTTACCATGTTTTTGAAAAAAATGCCACTTCAATTTCATCCCATGGTGATCCATGAAACAAGTTTGGAACAGCTTGGACCATGGTCAAACATGGACAATTTGACCACGGTTAGGAACCCATGGTTAAACATGTCATATTGACCATGGTGACCATGGTTGACAATGGTTAACCATGTTTTTGAAAAATGGCATGCCACCCCCGGTCAACCATGGTCAAAAACAAACCCAAAGTGACCATGGTAAACCATGGTTAAATGACCAAATAACCATGGTTGACAATTGTTTTGAAAAAATGGCACCACCCACTGCCAAGACCATGGTCAAACGATGGCAGAGTTTGACAAGGTTTGACGATGGTCACTTTGGAATGTTTTGACCATGGTTGGGCTCCGTGGCGTGCCATTTTTCAAAAAAACATGGGCTAACATGGTTTGACCATGGTTAAAACCCTGGTTGAAACCATGGTAACATGGTTAAACCATGCTTTTTTCCAAGGTAGTCCTGATTAAACTCCTAGTACTAAGTACTACTAAAGACCTTTAAAGAGACCACTGGCTGGCACATTTGAAAAAAATGGTTGCAGCTTAGATTTTTGTCAAAATTGATTATATTTCATGGTGTAAAGGCTTGTAATACCTAGCCCTCACCTTGAAATTATGAAGCCCAACTCAGACGCTATGGGTAAAATGACTTCGGCGACATTAATTCAGTTGACGCGGAGATGGAAGTTTAAGACAAGAAAAAACACATGCCGGAGTTTATTTCTATGGAATGACCTTTTGACTGGTTCTGTTGACCCTTTGTGGTTTTACTATGCAATGAGTACAAGTATGATTGATATTATGTAATAGACATATTGTTGAAGTTAGCCTACAAATTCCCTGGATGTTTTAGCTTCCTATTAACATCACTATCTGTTTTGGGGTATGTATTTTTATATGTAACACACTCGTATTATTTTTTTTTCATCCTTCTTAAAGCAGGGATTCACAATTCTATTTGAGCTACCCTATTTTGGAGAAAACCATTGTGAGTAGAAAATGGTCCAACAATGGCAGAACTGTAATGTTAGGAATTGGGGATTATAGAGACTTCAACTTATACAAAACGTTGAAATCCTGTCCAAAATTACTTGGACATTTCTTATTGTATCAGGGGCGTAACCAGCCCGGTGGTCCGAGGGAGGCAATTTCCCGGTAGGTCCAACAAATGTCCTGATCACAAAACAAAAAAATCCATCACAAAAAAAGTGAACAAACGAGTGAATGTCCAATCTTTAAAGAGTTAAAATTAAATAAAAATGTTTATTTCCCAATTTCCCTTCAAAATGTTTTCAGAGAGGCACTCTGCCCCCCCTGCCCCTACCTGGCTACGCCACTGTATTGTATGGAGTGACCTTATTCTCATTTTTACAGCTGTGAAAAATGTACGCAATTTCACTGGCTGCTGATGCCAGGTTCAATTTGATAACTGAAACCCCAGGTAGTACGCACTGCATATTGACGTTATTTTCTTAGTTGTTTGTAAAATTGTGCTGTTAATCCAGTCAGCCAAGAACCCAAGTTATTATTTTTTTCATCCTTCTACCGAAAGATTCAAAATTCAATTTGAGCTTAAATTAACTATTCTGCAGAAAAACATAATGAAGTATGAAAACTTCCATATATTGCAGAACTTCAATGTCAGCAAAGTAGGAATTGGGATACATAGGTCTCCTACAAAATGTTGAAATCATGGCCAAACATTGTTTGGACATATCTTACGACGAAAGAAATCATGGTGCTATGAATGAATTATGTAGCTATAATAAAATACACATCTCATTCTAGTTGTTTGCTAATATTTTTTAAAACATATTGAAAAGTCAATTTTGTGCAATCTTGGCGCAAAACCAGTAAGTAAAAATCAAATGTGGCACTATTTCGTACAAGGCATATACCCCCCTGGTAGGTACACCACTGTGTCAAGACACTTGAACGACTGCAAATTAAGGTTGCCTGCAACGAGAGATTGCACATATCGGGGTCCCTCTTAAAAAATTCAAAGTGCTGATTTTTGCCCGCCTGATTTTACGCTTTCCACAAAAGTAATTCATCCAAAAGGATTAGTAAGCTGAAAAATTGTATTCTTTGGTACAAAAAATTGTGAAATTACTGATTTATATAGGCCGCAAATACGAATTCGCCCTTATGTTTATATGGAAATATAAGCAAAACAGAATCGCCTTTTTTCTCTCTTTTAAGACATTTCTGTAGCCAAATACAAGGTAAGAAATCTATTGAGTGTCTAGTCTATATGAAACTACTATTATGACAAATATTTGGGTGCCTCAAAAATCTCTCATTGCACCTTTAAAGGTGGGTGACCCGATCATGATCCAAATTTTCATATGATGTTTTATTCATTACATGGAAGAATATCACCAAAAACATCCGATTACAAATTTTGAGTTAAAATCGGCCCAGCCGTTTGGATAGTAGAAGCAAAAATGTGTACTAAATTGGCCCATAGACAGTGTGTGTTAATAAATGTGGTATACTACACTTGTGAGATGTTTTTGTTCAAAAAATCAAAAGGAACATTTCCTCGGCCTAAAATTTCACTGGGGTAATGAGAAAAATATACGCTTTCTTCTGATATCAAAATCTCCATTTTGAAGTTATTGATCGGGTCACCCACCCTTAAAGGTGCAACGAGAGATTTCACATATCAGGTGTCCCTAAAAATATTGAAGGTACTGATTTTTGCCCCGATGTAAAGCTTTCCATCAATAATATTCCCATCTGAAAGGATTAAGCTGAGAAATGTTTCTTTGGTATCAAAATTGTGAAATTTCTAATTTCGTATAGGAGCAAATACGAAATTCAGCCTATGTTTTATATTGAAATATAAGCAAAATGAAAATCAGCTTTTTAATCGCTTTTAAGACACATTTCTATAGCCAAATACAAGGTAAGAAATCTATTGAGTGTCTAATCTATATGAAATTACTATTATGACACAATATTTGTGATGCGATCTGGGAAAACCCGCCACATGGTTGAAAATTTATATTTTGAGTTTTGACTATCATTGCAAAGTTTGAAATAAAAAGTTTCCATAACTTTTTACCTCTTTCTTCTATGATACACATATCAAAAGTTATGCCTTATACAATCTGACAAAAATAAAGTACAACATAACAGATTTTAAGGTATTTTCTTTATTTTTTCAAAACTGTCCTGTGCGACATGTGGTGGGTTTTCCCAGATCACATCACATTTGGGTACCTCAAAAATCTCTCGTTGCACCTTTAAGTGACAAAGTGCTTGAACTACTTTGGTCAGAATTGCCGAAAATGACAAAAATCACCAGCTCAAATCCAGTGGCATGGCTCAAAGTCCCCCAACACTCCCGGTTTGGCCAAAAAGATGTAAAATTGTCTGATTTTGGGTATGAACTAACCATCCCCCAGTGCACATCCAGTTCCCCCAGTGCACATCCAGTCCCCCCAGTGCACACCCAGCCCCCCCCCAACAGGCCCTTGAAATCAATCACCCTGAGGTATTTCTTCGAGATATTTCTTTGACATCAGACCTGTTTTGTATAAATGGAAATAGTTACAAGAATTCCTAATGTTAAAGGCACTATCAGTGATTTGCTAAAAATCTAAAAAATCATAAAAAATCAGATTTGTGCATTTCTGTAATGAGTATTGGTATCCTAACATACCCTACAAGTGCTAAGACTGAAAGCAACCTAGTAAGGACAAAATCATACATTTTAGTCATTACTGTCTGTATGGACACTTACTACAACACATAATTGAATGGAGATTCATATCTTTGAGCACTGCTATTTTCCTCCTGTTAAGTTTTC
>JAMKCH010013325.1:0-27242 GCA_023653785.1 Ophioderma brevispina | reverse complement strand
TGCTAACACCCTATGAATTCGGCAGCCTCAACGGGACAAACTGCCTGTTGAAGAATGTGGTGGCAGAATACCGAGTTCATCACGTCCAGTCTCCGTCCGATACGCATAATAGCCCCTACCGTTAAGTCTTTGAAAAGACCAGCACTCGGGTCGCGCCGGATGTTGATGCTGATTTGAATTCACTGTTGCTGTTAGGATGGCATGTCCTACCCCCTGCCATTTTGATAGTGGACGAAATGAGGGCACTATGTCAGTACGGTCTCTTTCAAAAATATGCAAAATCGCAACATAGTATGAAATCCACCTGTACCGCGACTTCACCTTTGCTTGAATGTCACACCATAGTGCGAGTTGTTTTACATACTTGCAACTCTAGTCCCTATCCCATTGGAATCACATTGTGTCGTATGCAAAAATGGATTCAGCGCGATCAAATCCCCTAACTGATCGTGGGTTTTTTTTTACCGTGGAGATTTTTTTCCTTTAACATTTCTTTTATTATATTAGCCTAAATTAGGAATGAGCATGCAAACCCTGGTGAAAAAATAATTTACCATTGCCATACTTTCATTTTATCTACAAAATAAATATAGTTTATTAATAATTATTAGTAGCCTAGAAGGTGCGCACATAAGTTTCTTTCCCGCCGTCAGCTGCAGTCATGGTCTGATGGTCTGAAGCAGCATGAGCAGTGAGAAGCTAGGTCAGAGTGCAACTAGGTTGAGAAAATATCAGTACCTGCATATTTCGTACTATGCTGCGATTTTGCATATTTTTGAAAGAGACCGTACTGCTATGTACTTATAATAACATGAAGAATTTTTAAACTTAAAAATTCACTGACCATCCAGGTCAGGATTTAAACTAGCTCGTTCACGTAGCGTTGCACGTCGTCCGTACCTACCACCTACAACGCTACGTATGGGAGTGTATTGAAAAAGCCGGGGTGGGTGCGCATGCGGATCCGATGCGTAATAAGCAAATTCAGAATCAGTACAAAAACAGCACTTATTGAAAATCTTTACCTTTGATGTAGTCCTAAATTATATTTATATTATACGCACATTGTTTCCTTGACTAATTTTCCATTCATGGTTAAAATCTGATGATTTTGAAACGGTGATTTCTTAACCGTTAAAAATCCAATTTAAACAATAGCAATCGCCCCACTAGATCAGTGAGTCGCCCCTGGATTGTTCCCGGTTTATTTTCTTTAGAATAGGCACAAGCACGCTTATTTTCGCTGATTACCAATAAATTATGAACATACACCAGGAAGTGGGAGACGACTGTGTTTAGCTATTAATTTGTTCAAGTTTTCGGTCATGTTGTGCTTTTTAGGGTCAACATTTCACAGATTTAAGCATGAGCGGTGCACCGTTTGTATTTTTAAAATCGAGCTAGTAGGGATGCTAAGAAGCCAGGGGTTATTTCACATTAAGTGTACACTTTGGTTTAAAAATGGATTTCACCCTATTTTTTTCAGTAATAGCATCTACTTTCATCTTATTGGTGGTTTTGGGTGCATGGTGGCCACTATCAGACCAAGCTACAAGTTGCAATTTTCTAAACATTTTAAAACTCGTTTTGGTTAACTGTGAAATTTTTTAATTTTTTAACGGAATTTGATTATCATTCACATTTTTAATACTAATTCACTTAATATCTTTAGATGAATTAATTGACTTTAGTGCATATGTTATTTACTGAGAAAGTATGAACAGGGACCAACATTATGAAATTATTGACACAAAGTGACCTATTAATGTGGAAGTTATGAGCATTCTTGTAAGAGGTATTCTTTTCGTAAATAAAAAGTTGGTGTCCTCTCCAGAACGTTGAAGTCACCAGCAAGTAAAATAAAATGAAAGTATATCCAACCTCGTATTTTAATCTCAGAATGGTCATAAGTGATGACTTTAATTAAATCATGGAAAATATTGAATTGGATATAATTTATTGCTTTGCCATTTCGATGTCTTCATTTCCGTTTTATTTTAAAAGTTTATAAAAATAATATTATTTAGGAATTAAGTGAGTCTCTCCAACAGATGATTTTTAAGTATTGAAGTCTTTCGGATTTGATATTTACCGGTTATGGTATGGAACTAAATGGTTCTTCAATTCAACATTACGACGGTATGATTTAATCCCCAGAAATATTATGGATGGTCAGTATATCACACTAATGCTCTGTTAAATACCATGTCCTCTCAGTACAAATGTAGTTACTTTTTTAAAAATGTATAGAAACTGTTATTTAAACAGTAAAAGTTATGCATTTATGTATGAAAATTATGTTGAAAGTGGCATGAATATTACAATCCCAATAATTCAACAGTCATTTACTGGAATCTGTTCTGGAATTGTTTTTGTTAAAACTATGGTAAGGTAGAGGAAAAACCTCAACAGATGACAATATTCTTAAATATTGTTCTCGATATACAGTGAAAAACTTGATTGTGAATGTTAGAACTGTTAATTAACAAAATCACTGACCATGCAAGTATTTTACTACCCTGGTTAAAAACCATACCGTATGTTTTGTGTTGTTTGGATGAGGAAATAAAATTTTTAACATTACAGTGCCTTTGCAATTGGTCACTTGAAAAGTAAGATATATATTGGTTGAAACATTTAGTGCACTAATTCATTCGGAAATAGTCAGATAATCGTTCACGGTAAGTTAAATTAACAGGAGGCTCAAATCACAAGTGGATTAGGGTTGTGCTTTTAATCTTCATCTGAAATTTTTCAATATTTAAAAAAAGAAAAAACCTAAAAAATTAAAAAAATAGATATTTGTTCTTGATTTATGATAATTTTATATTTGAAAAGCAAAAAATCAAAAAACTAAAAAATTAAAAAAAAAAAAAAAAAAAAAATAAATAAGTTGATTTCAACATTAAATTTTTGTTTTAAACAAAATGTTCCTCTCCAGACATGTAAATGAGTCAAGTCTTGAGAGTTCACATCGTTTTTGAGGATTACTAAGACCAATTGTCTTACTAAATTAAGTTATTAGTGAACAACAATGGTATTGTGCTCAGTGAAAGACTGGTTCATAAACAGTGTTTTGTTGCATTTCAGGTCAACAGTAGGGTCCGGGCGCATCCGCCCCCCCCCCCCGATCGCGGAAAATGGATCATGTTATACGCGGATTTTGCCTTTCCGCGCGGGATTTTCCGTTTGCGCGCGGAAAACAGCGGATTTCGTATTTGTTTCTACCAGAAAAGGTCATTGAACTTCCTTGCCCGATGTTTTTCTAACGATCAAAATGTGTTTGGCAAGAAAAATCGATTTCGGTCGGCGAGGTTTTTTGATAAATTTAATGATCGCAGCAAGGCGGTCGATGCAACTCCGATGATCAGGGTTGAGTAGTACCGCCACTGCCGCGATTCAAGCCCACAATCTAATTGCTCTCTTTGTTACGTGGGTATTGTTAGTAGACCAAACTATGGATATGTCGTTATAGAGATGAAAGGCACACAAGTTGTACCAGTGATCATAAGGGCAGTCAATTATTCAACCTTGAGTGCACACTTACTCGATTGCATATAGCCCTGACGGTACTCGTGTCTCTTATGCATCGCAGGTGTTTCCAAAGCAAACTTGTGCGCGGTCTTTTGGACGTTTTAAGAATCACAAGTAACGCAGGTGCGGGCAGCAACATGATCAAAAGTTAGACGAACACGATTAAAACAAATGGTGAATAGAAGTTTTAATTCGCCCTTGAATCCATGCATTGAATGGTTTATAAATCCGTTCATTGTAGGCTACTCTTATGTATGCCTATCATTCATAAAATACATCGTGAGTTAAGACCAAGATATAGCGGCTCCATATCCATGCCATGAGCGATGAGTTAAACTGTATTTGCTTCAACCCTGAGCTGATTGCTAACGAACGGGAAATTCCCCAAGAACGGAAAATTCCATAAGGTAGTTTTGAACTATACTGAATCTTTATGAGCATTTAGCTCCTGACCACACATACAAAACATGATAAATTGAGCACCCGACATGTAATTTCTAATCGCAAATTTTGCACGTTCTAAACTTGTTCATTTAGCTTTCATTGTATCAAATTTTGCCCCAAGGCCATGTGCGAATGTAGCTGTATAAGACGGCCATTACGATTATTAAAATGGACATTTTAGCAATTCAAACACACAATAATTTTTTGACTTCAAATCTAGGTTTGTTATCTTAAATGATTTTATAAAATAATCCGGGCTTAATTTACCTTGTTTATTCTTGTTTACTTGCAACTGTCAGCCCACCGATTAACATATGAATAGAACTGTGTTTACTCTAAATGTTGGATTGATCCATGTGATTAATGGGGGTAAGGTAGTTGCTTTATTGTAAATACGCATCGGGAAAGAACATTAAAAGCGCTAGAAACCATTTGTTCAGAGAGAGTGTCCTTTCCAATTTCAAAATGAAATATTAAGCATTAAATTAGAAAGTAAAAATATTTTTTTCACACCTTTTGATATGGGTATTTCCCGGATGGTCTTCTATCAAAAATTCGTAGGCTTGCACGCTTTACAATGGCTGCAGTTCATCAAAAGAGTTTATTACTGGCTGCAAAAATCTATTGACGTACATCTCATGATCTAGAATAGCTAATTCATCGCGCTGCCAAAATAGTGTACCCCGAAACAGACTGAAGAGTGTGCATTGTGATGGATCGATTGGGACCGGGGAGTAAATGTATGATATCATTGGATTAAGTACACGGTCAAACAAAAGAAGACTACTTGATTGACAAGGTTGCTAGAAGGTCTTGAGAATCGGCGATCATAATCACAAAGGCTTCAGACGGATGATTGACAGGGCGTCCGCCGGGATTAATTAGGTCGTTCATGTGTTGCGGGTTAGAAGAAAGATGACACACTGGCGGGTATCGTTTACTTCTTTAGCTTATTTAAATATTTGGTTTATAAGTGGTCGGGCACGGGATTTGTGTCGTTTTGATTAATGTCATGAATTAATCATACTTCTGGACTTGATCATGGTTTACATTACTAGCTTTGGGGGGAATGAGGATTTGCGCGGATTTGACTTTTTTGCGCGGATTAGTGCGGAAATTGCTGATTAGTGGTGCGGCGGAAAAAAACGCGGAATTGCCGAAAAATCGCGCGCGGGAATTTGAGTTTTTTTCAAACGCGGATTCTCCGGACCCCTTTTATCATACAGTTAGTTTCCTTATAAACTTAGAAATCTGGGGCACTTAATGCAAATTTTTTACCAGCCTATGCCATTTGACACCTGTCTGTAACATTGCCTTAACATCTGACCTGTTGCAGAAATATTATCAATGCTAAACTGCAATTGTAAACTAACAACGTATTTGGTGTCTATGATCTGGAGGATTTGTTGTTAAACTATTGTCCTCTCCAATACTTTTCAATGAATGAAGCCCTAAAACCTCACAGTAAAAGGTTCTTGCCATTACATTACAATCATACATCATACCACAACAACAACAAACAAGAAAGACTTATATAAAACACTGTATATTGAATTATAAGTCCAGTAAAAAGAAGAATTTGTCTTTTGGTGCTACTAAATCAATTTTCACCTCTCCATATCTTGGATATCTTATTAGCCCCATCATACATTAATATCATGGTAAAATATGGCCAGCCTGGAGAGAAATATGGAGTTATTTGACATTTGATGAGTAACACAGAAAGCATATTATTGTACAAAGAAATGTGTGTAAAGTTTGAAGGTTTATTGGAAGTTGATGTGTTTTATTGTTAAACCCAAAATAGTCCCCTCCCGATTCCTATTTTATCACTGATTTCAATGCAAGATTCATAAGGGCTAAACATGGATGCCACGGTCTGCAGTTTTAGATATAAATGGAATATACCCCAAGGTTCAGAATCTGTAATTTTTCCTCAACAACAACCTTTTATTTTTCACCCCACGTGAGAATGAAAGGGCCGGCTTAAAGCAATTATTAAGGCACTTTTTCTTGAAGAGCGCCCCCCACTTTTTCAAAAATTTTGCGAATTTTACACGATTGAATTGGTAACTGGCTAGTAAACTATTACATGTGAATGGTTAAGCTAGAAAATTTATGTGTTTGTCACACGAAGGAAATTTTTGTAAGAAATAATTATTATCGGGATCCCGATAATAATACAACGGCTGCTGGAAACGCCTTCCAATGTGAAATAGCCGGGAGGAAGGAAATATGGCCATGTACGTGTCTACGGCGCAGCCATTCGTTGTTTTATTGGTTCAGGCAAAATAAGTAGAGTTATTTCTCGAGTGATGGCCTATGTCATCATGTACGGACATAAAACGTAGCATTTCCAGCTCTGCCGTAAGTCCAATCGGGGAGATCCCAATTCTAATTACAAAATCGCTTATTTTGTTGCTAAATAAGCATTTTTAGCATTCTCGTTCGCAGGTATAGTTTCCTAGACATTCCAATGTAACTGTGCAAAAAATATTTCAAATTTTGAAAATTGGGGGCGCTCTTCAAAAAAAATGTGCTAATATTGCTTTAATGTAGAAGATGACCCACATAAAGGTTTATTTTATAAAAAATTAATATTTTTGCAAAAAAACCCCCAAATCGATTGTGTCATAAAGGACTGAAGTATACAAAATTCTGACTTTGTGGCACAGTGGGACCCCCGGTGCAGCCAAGCCGGCAGTCACGAAGAGTTTGACCCCAAAATTGTTTTCATGATGACTCACCTTTATTCACAAAATGAAATCGGCAATCTCCGTATGACATCGGGCGTTGTTCGGGTTTTCCTGATGGGTACCCAAATGCAGCAGAAGGGTCCCAACATGGCGAGGTACATGTTGGAAATTTTCTAGCTATTTAGATACCAAAACTTGGCAGGTTTGACTTTTTGTTGCCTTTTTCGGTTCATTTATCAAATGCTACGTACTTTTAAGCTAATATGAGACCAATATTGAAACTGTAGGTCTTCGTTTCTCCATGAAAAAAACGGTGTTGGAGATGACTGTGTCACGTTCGAAAGTGTACGAGTTCAATGGTACCAAAGTTGGTGATGTGGGGTGATATTTTGCCAAGAAAATTGGCATTTACATTGACAAAAATCCGCCCTACAGCCAGTTTCATGGGATTACATACAGCGACCAATGCGGAAGTAAATGCGATGGTAAGCTTAATCGGACTTGACTACTAATACGTGGCATTCATTTAATTATCAGATTATAACATCATGGTAATGATTATTATTGGAAATGATTTGATTTCTGCATTCAATTTAAAGATTTTCACTGATGACAGAAGGATAGAGAAAGATTGTATTCAATACAAATACATTGATTGACATGTGATTGAAGATGTAAATCATAACATTCATCATGATTCATGACTGATACAAATTTAATTACAAATCAAATCAAGTTTGCATGATGTGTTTCTAATGGGGGCGTTGGTGAATGGCATGAGTGAGCCGCCCCCCCCTCCCAGACCGTCCTTTTTTTTACCAGAGCCAAACATGCCCCGGAGTTGTCCTAAAAAGTTCGCCCTTCGATTTAAAAAAAAACTATTTTCTCGTCTTCGGTTTTTGCCTAAGACTAAAAAGGTGTCGCAGGTGGCCTTAGCAGCCCATTGTTGGGGACTCGGAATTGACGTGGAGAAAAAAACTTTTCCCAAAAGCAACCCACCCCAAAAATAATGAAGAACGTCAGATCAGGAAATTAACAAGTTATTAATTTCATTCATGAAACAATAAAAAAATCATTTTTTTATATGAATTTTTGCACCACGATAATGCAAATAATGAAGTTATATTTTTGTTCCTCCACATTTATTCTCCTTTACATGCGTTGTGTGGATTTCAAAGTGACCACCACCCCCTGGTGTAAAAAAAAATATATTAAAAAACAAAGGGCGGTGCACCAAAAATCACTCAAAAAATCTCAAATTTAATTAATTCAAAGAAAGGCCAAATAAAAACTATTGGTTGTTCAACTATGTATTTACTTTTCTTTTAATAATTATTGAAGAATTGCTGCGCTGGTGAGCTAAAAAAAATCGATTTCGTTCGAAAGGCCGAAAAGCAAAGTTCGTTTTTGACCACCTTATGACAAGCCAATCAGAAGCGAGTTATTGCCACTGTGGTAAACAAGCTGAACATGACGGTCGGGACGTTAAAAAAAATCCCGACTCGTCTGAAATAAGCTGTGGTCTTGTCCTTCTCCAATCGTTTTTAAGTTTGATGTCGTACTTTTTAGTAAGTTCACGTATGAAATGTAATAAATCTGAAGTTTGTGGGCATTGTCAAACTAGTGATTTTACAGATGTTTCCGAACGCGTGAAATCATTAAAATGGCAGCTTTGAAACGGTAAAAAATATCACTTTATTTAACAGTTTTAAACTAATTTGAGCTCAAATTATACTTTATTTGCGCACAACAAGGCAACATATTCCATGAAAGTTCGTTAATTTATCCCGTAAAACAAGGAATTTCGTCACTTTTCACGCCGCTGTTTTTCGATCTGTGGGGGGTCACGCTATGGTAAGAATAACCATATTATTTTGAAAAAGGTTACCTCAAATTGAAATTATTTTCATTGAAAAGGTGACTTAATAACTTAAAAAATGAGGGGTCAATCAAATCTATAGACCAAAAATTAGCGAAGATATGGGCAAATATGTGTTCGCTGTTTTTCTCAAATTTAGTGACCGGGCATTGTCAATTCCCTCCCATTGAACACTGTACAAAATGTACGGCAAGGCTCATTTTTTGCAACTTGGAGATTGGATTTTCTTTCTGTAGGCGCATATTTTACAAAATCCTGCTATCACTACATGATTGTTCCTGTATCAAAGTTTAGGATTATTTTTTGTTTTCCCTTCATAATGAGGGTTTAGAGGTTCAAATTTCAAAATTTCTCACTTTCCCCATAGGATTACACAGTTAAGAAGGTGACTTCGATCACAGGTTTTGGTTTGAAGGGAGCCCTCTTCTCTTCTTCTTCTTCTCCCGGTAGAGTGCAAACTCACATAGGTGAGGATAAGACGCACTGCGTGATGCGCATGAGTCGGAGCAATTCGACGCATGTAACTTAAGTTAGGTGCAAATTATATACAAGGTGCAAGTAAAAACGGCATGGATGAAGAGGATCTACTTCAGGTAGCAATCCCTCAAGACGGCCTTGAAAGCGTCGAAGGACTGGATATATGCTGGATCCACCGGTAAAGCATTCCATTCCCGGATGGTACGTGGGAAGAAGGAGTTGTTTTTTTTTTTTTTTTTTTTCAAATTTGTGTTCGCTGTTTTTCTCAAATTTAGTGACCGGGCATTGTCAATAACCTCCCATTGAACACTGTACAAAATGTACGGCAAGGCTCATTTTTTGCAACTTGGAGATTGGATTTTCTTTCTGTAGGCGCATATTTTACAAAATCCTGCTATCACTACATGATTGTTCCTGTATCAAAGTTTAGGATTATTTTTTGTTTTCCCTTCATAATGAGGGTTTAGAGGTTCAAATTTCAAAATTTCTCACTTTCCCCATAGGATTACACAGTTAAGAAGGTGACTTCGATCACAGGTTTTGGTTTGAAGGGAGCCCTCTATTGGGAGAATGTGGTTATTCTTAGCTATGGCATGCGCTGTGCATACCGTGCACAACACATGAACAAAGCGAAGCACGAGTGAGTGACCTGCCGGCTGGTTGGGTGTTTGAATGAACTGCCGCTCTGGCTTAGGGAGAGAAGATAGTAGGGGCTATCGTAGCGGAAAAAGCCAGAGCAACCTTGTGCTAGATTTGAACCTGGGACCTTCGGTTTACTATTTACTAGTCCGATCATTCATGCTCTACCAACTGAGCTAATGGGTCAGATGGGGAAGAGCAGTGATGTTGTATCTGTAGGCCTTCAGTTCAATCCTTTTTCCTCTACTTAGCTTCTAACCAAGAAGCGTGGATTCCTCTAAAATTACATCAGCCTAGGCTAGGGTAGGGTGAAGAATTCATCAGTCTTGCAGCATCATGCATCGTTGATTGCATGACATGCAAATTGCTAATCACTAATCACGCTAATTTAAAACACCCTTATGTTTTCTAGAGTGTCACAAAAGGGTCTTTACATTTGCTGTGAAAAGAACTTTATAATAAGGTTATAATTCCACCAATCTAAGAGCAAATACAAGTAATCTTACGTGCAAAACTGTTTGAAACATCCAATGATCCATTCTTTTGCCAGTGGCCGAGCAAAACCCCGACAACTCGACGCTGATTTCTGATTCTGTTAAAGTGATCTACCACACTCAAAAGCACCAGAGGGTGAACTACCACCTTCTTAATTTCAGGTGGAGAAACAGACATGTTTCCTTCAGATTTGGTAATAAATTTAACAACAATAACAGCTTCCCTTTGCCAACACCATGCACCATACACACGTGAATCATCACTTTTGAGACGAAATGGCGATTTTGGCGATGTGTGAGGGCGCTATGACGTTACTCCCAGATGCAATGGGAAAACTGCCAGATAGTGTCGGATATAATTATCTCGCAGTTGAAAAAGCAGCAGTTTGCAGCTTAATGTGTGGCCAAATGGTCAAATTTATTGATAAAATACCCAACATACAGGTATAATCGATACAACAGAGCACACATTTTAAAATATGGTAAAATTATGAAAATAATTTGTGCATAATACAATATAAACAAAATAAAGTTGTTTTACATAATATGAGAACGGATATCAAAAGCAGTTACAACAAAAGTAGCAATAAAATATCATCTTGTTGACAACTAAAAGAAAAAATTGATAGGCTAACAAATAACATTATACTAATGATGCGAAATGGTTTATGGTATGGTTGGGCCACAGTGATCAGCGCCCATTTGTGAAAGCGCTTAGAGGCCAAATAGCATAAGGCGCTATATAAATCTCTGCTATTATTATTATTACTGAACAAAGATAGATATCGTAAGGTAAACAAAAAAAAATTTATTAAGCTTAATCTACATGAATTCAGTATGGGTTTTCTTTAAAAAAGTAACCCCGCTAATTATTTTCAATTTTATACCAATAGCAAGACCCCCAAAAGCACGGGTCGATTTTGATGACTTTGGTCTGAAATTTTGTACAATATGGTATTAAACCATCAAGATCAATAACATCAGAGGTATTACAGTGCGTCTCTGAGAGACAAAAGATATCAAAATCCGAGAGTATTTTGCAAACCTCAGGAAATTCCAATTTGTTTACTCTGAAGTTGGAAATACGAAAATAAAGGCAGTCAATATTCCATGCCCCTACATGTAAAGATGATTTAGTTGTTAAACCCACAGATAAATATAGTGCAGTCTAACACGTTAGGTAGTTAGGTCTAATGTTAACTCAACTTTAACCCTGGTCTTACCAGGGGGGGGGGGGGGCACCCCAGTGAACTTCGCTCCGGTGCGCTAAAATGCCAAAAACTTTCGTAAAAAGCTTAAGTTCTAGGTAATCGTTCTTTTATCCTTTCCGGTCATTTTAGGGGAAAAATGTGAAGGTAGCACCTTCACCGGGGTTAGGGTATGCCATCAAAGTCGAAGGGCGGGGGGGGGGGGTTGCCACCCAAGGATATTTTATGGTGCATTTTTGAAAATAATATGCACAGTATGGCTCTAAAACTATATGTTTATGTAAAACTAGCCAAATGCCATCATTTAGAGCTGAAAACCGCATGAAAATCCGACCTTCCTACCTCTTTTAGCGCAAAATTGGATTTTCGCCTATTTTCTGTGGAAAATGCCAATTTTGCAGACTCGCGGACTTGATGACGTCATTGTGACCCCCCCCCCACCCCCACCCCCACCCCCCTTGGTAAACCGTGTTACAAAAAAAAAGGCTTGGTAAGACGAGGGTTAAGACGCATATTACATAGTACCCGAGTTCCATCTGTGCTGAGATGGTATCCATCCTCAGTGGAGAATAAATGAACCTTGGGTGTACCATTATGGAGAAAATTACTATGATCACAAAAAGTTACCCGAGAACAGTTTGCAAAACGGATCTATCCTTTAATCAAGGTATTCACTATTTCTATTCTTGCATCCAGGTCAGCAGCTGACGACTGCCATACAAATGGCGTGTGAAAGTAGCAAACATGGAATAAACATGATTACGGATTTTGGTAGCAGAAGTGTTTGGCAACGGGAGTGGATGAGGTCTTTTTGGGCCATTCTGCGGTCACGTTTGTGACCTAAAACCGGTAAATATTTACTTTTAAGTTTTAACCCAATACTGTTTTGTCAACGTAACCAATAGAAAACAATGCAAATTTGACAAAAGGTAACCTTACACCGAATTTTACCTTTTGGATCTTTAGATTTAAGATGGCTGCCAAACGGATCCCGTGGAACAATAATTATTTGATTTTTGTAACATCAAAATTCTTTAAGATGTCGTAGAGATCCTAAAAATCAGTTAGAATTTTACTTTTTTTAAGGGGGTTTTGCATGGGAATATGATAATAGAATATGTCAGCTCACATACAAATGCCCATGGTATCCTCATACATTTGAGAGGCGCTTAATGGACTATATTCCTAACAGCTCCCCATTTTGCACCTGGGTGGAGAGAGGCAAGCGAGGTAAAGTGCATTACCAAGTGCACAATACATTGGCCTCACGCTCCCACGCCCCTTTGGGTCATGAGTCGGATGTTGATACACACTGGACCTCGTGTACCTCTATTAGGTCTTTCTACATCTGATACCATGACCTATGTTTCCCAATGCACCACCAATCCACCAATGACAGAGAGGAAGTAATAATTTGCCTGCCTTGATATCAGGTGTACCACAAGGCTCTATCCTTGGCCCTCTTTTTTTTGTTATATTCAGTGACATTACAAGAAGAATCCTGAATCCATCCATCTTCACTTCAGACGATGTCACACTCGTGACCTTCATAACGTTAAAAGAGGACTTTCCCAAAAAAGATTGGCAGGAGTTGAATCTTGGGCAACTTCGTGGCATGTAATATTTTGGTGCTGCCAAGTGTAAAACTGTAACAATATCAATTAAGAAAGACGTAGCAACTGGCCATCCAAGTCTCCACTTATTTGGAAGAATTCTGGAAGAATTCTGGAAGGTCGATTTACTTGGCATCTTTATCAGTAAGGATCTGCCATGGTCTCCTGTGATTACCCAAATGGCTAAAACTGCCAGTCAGCGACTAGGATTTTCCGCCGAGCTGCACCCTATCTTGAGACATCTCAAAGGTTTTTCTAAATCAAAATTGTATGAAGATTGTATCCCGAAGATTGTATCACACATGGTAACCAATCACGCTTCATGATCATGCTGATCATGCAATGGGCCGTCGCGCTGATTTGTTATTTAAGAACATGACCTCCGTGACGGCCTTCGCGCGGATCTGACATGACCTGACCTTGCATAATTAGTACTGACGT
Organism: Ophioderma brevispina; assembly: GCA_023653785.1. NCBI lineage: Eukaryota > Metazoa > Echinodermata > Ophiuroidea > Amphilepidida > Ophiodermatidae > Ophioderma > Ophioderma brevispina. Next base: position 13,817 of record JAMKCH010013325.1, on the reverse strand, counting down.
AATAAAAATAAATTTTAGGCAGAGAGCTACGGAAAACCATTTGGGATGAAACTTATGACAAAATAAAACACGAAGAAAATACAGACTTATTTCCAATCCCGTTTCACAGTCGCCTCCCCAGATTGTACCGTCCCTGCACACGGACGCATGTAAGCGCATACGGGATTGGAATGCGCACCGATACTGCCAACTACACTCTGTCACTGGGAGACATCATTCATCGGCATCAACTGAACTATCACTTCTACATGTATGCAGATGATTCGCAGATTTATGTATCTGTAAAACCTGTGCAGGCAGATGTTGACTCCGCGCTTCAGAGAATTGAAAGCTGCGTCGATGATATCAGAACATGGATGAATCAAAATTTCCTTAAAGTCTGACTCAGAGATTTCAGAATATAATTTTTTAATATATTAATTAAAAATAGTACACTAGAACTAAAGATAGTCACCTAGAATGCTCAATTCCAAAGTTTGAGATGAATTGGATTTTTCGTTTTGATGCAGTAAACATTTATTTGTATATAACAGTGCCATAGGATACTGTGTATAACAAAATTTCCGGATCCGGAATTTTTAAACAATTATGTGATTTTCTATATGAAGGACTTCGATTTGAGCTTAGCTATTTCACACAGTGATTAGTATATGGACAAGCATTATGTACATGCAAAAAACACAATTTTTTTTAAAATTGAGGGCGCCCTCATCGGGAAATCTCTGAGTCGGCCTTTAAGCTGAATGACGCTAAGGCAGGATTTATGATACTCGGATCTAAGAAGCAAATCGCAAAGGTCAATGTTCAACATGTTAGAGTGGGAGATTCTTACATTGCGCCAGCTACTAATGTTCGGAACCTGAGGGTCATGTTTGATTCAAATTTAACAATCGACTGTCACGTGACAGCAGTATCAAAGGCTGCCTTCTGCTCAATCCGAAATATTGGCAAAATCCGGAACATTTAATAAGGGATGCAGCTGAATCAATCATTCATGCATTTGTCACATCCAGACTTGACTCCAGCAATTCACTTCTCTATGGAATTACTAACTCACAGCTCTCACGCTTATAACGATTGCAGAATATAGCTGCACGGATTATCACACATACCAAGAAAACAGACCATAATTATAACCCCTGTGTTAGCTGACCTACAATGGCTTCCAATAGAACAGAGAGTGAAATACAAAATGTGCCTTATTGTTTTCAAGATCTTGCATGAAATGGCTCCTTGTTACTTAACAGAACTAGTGCAACGCTCTTCAAAGCAGGGACTTCTGGAAGGAAAAATCTGCGAAACATCAATGGGGGACAGCGGAGTTTTCAGGTTGCAGCCCCAAAGTTGCAGAATAGCTTACCTGACTATGTGAAACACTCAGGCACTGTAAATATCTTTAGGAAGAACTTGAAGACATATTTGTACTCAGAAGCATTTGTTATTTGACTCTTTTCGTGTATGTATTTTTCCACTGCTTAGTATCTTCATGTATTTTACTGTTATTTTGTTTGTTGTGCAGAGAAGCGCCATGAGCGTCGCTCGCGGCTGATACTGGCGCTTTATAAATTGCCATTATTATTATTATTACTCTACATTAATCTTCTTTTGATTCCGCAGCAGTCAGGCATAGTCATTGCACCATTCAGGTGTTGTCATCACAGCAGTCTATTGTTGACATCGTAACAGCCCGTTAGCTTCAACCAAATATCGCAGATAATCTCATCAGTTCAGTGTTGTCATCATCCAATACGTCGCTACGCCTCGCCGCACCTAGTCCCGTGGTATGAGCGCACTGTGTGTGTTGGACCCACCGTCACCAACATTGCCGTCAACATGTCCACCTACAATGTTCCGACGAGCACCCACGTCAGTATGCAGCTTTTTGCTGTATCGTGCAGTGGCAGATTTAAGGAAAAGGGCCCTGTCAGCAGCTTAAGGTGGGGCCCCTTTAGCGTCAAGAAGCAACGCAATATCGCACTTTAGTGCGACTAAGGTGTGTCCGAGGGGGCCGCGAGAGCAATATTTTAGGTGGGCCCTGTCAGCAGCTGCTGACACTGCTGACTCTTAAATCCGGCACTGGTATCTTGCTTTCGCTCCGGACGCCGTCGTCTCTATCAGATACGGAGCGCTGTTTCAGTGACGGCCAAATTTGGTGGATCATCCCATCCACAGGCACATATACGCTACACCACCAAGCCGATTCGGCGTTTTGTTCATATTGGTACACCACTACTCCTGGTTCTCACAATAACTTGGCCTCGACACTGTCTTGGTTACTCTTGAAGCCCACAGCATCCATCTTCAGGGTGCAGTTACCTAGCCATCTAGCTATCCTATCCGGCAGTCCAGTATGATCTTTCGGCCCGGGTGATCGTTCACCCAAAGTCGGACCGGCCCATCTGGCCATTCATCCAAAGTCGTCCGACCCGTCTGGCTATCCATCTCAAGTCGTCCGACCCCTCTGGCCATCCAAAGTCGTCCGACCCGTCTGGCTATCCATCTCAAGTCGTCCGATCCGTCTGGCCATTCATCCAAAGTCGTCCGACCCGTCTGGCTATCCATCTCAAGTCGTCCGATCCGTCTGGCCATTCATCCAAAGTCGTCCGACCCGTCTGGCTATCCATCTCAAGTCGTCCGACCCGTCTGGCTATCCATCTCAAGTCGTCCGATCCGTCTGGCCATTCATCCACGGTCGTGATGGAAGCTGCAAAGTTCTCTCTCATCGCCGACCTACCTGCACCAGACACCTGTGTCGGGAATTCACCAACTCATCGCAACGTCCACGCCAGTCTAATTTTGTTGGTCCTGTTTTTCTTTTTTTTATTAATTTGTGCACTGCAACAACAGCTATTTCTCTCTTCATCGTCCCTAATTGTCTGCTACCTACCCAAATTGCTCAACGACCAAATTTCATGCTTTGATTAGTTCGATGTCGCACGCTTATTGGTTGATTTGTTGTAGAATTTATACACAAGGCTCTCCATCCCCCCATTCCTCCTACCCTACTCATATAATATCAAAATGTATCTGACATTATTTATTGCACAATCAGCGGATCCTATGGGCTTTCGCCGCTCGCGCTTAGGATTCCTCCTTGGTTTCGTGCCGTCAACTACCACATCAGGCTCAGTTGCCCGCTTCCGGTTGCCTCAGTCATCTCTCCCCGTTTTCCCGAATTCGGTACGTCCACTTCTTCCTCTACTTCAACGGCCTCCGCACCCCCTCCCAATTATGTGTTCGACCGTACTCTAACTTCCCTACCCGTTTCCCCAATTCGGCACGCCCACTTCGGCCTCTGCTTCATTACTAGCGTCTCTTATCCCTTCTAGTGGCTCAATCGCACCTGTTGCTTCTTCAACTGTTGACGACTCGTCAGCCCCCTCTTCATCCTCTTCCTTTACCACAGGCAGCTCGTCAATTGCAGCCAACTGGACCATGACTATCTTATCGCAGGAGACCTGTCCTCGTCAGGTGTCCCTCTTCTGCTTTACAATCATCCCCGTCCTCCACTCCGGCTTCAGCTGCTACTCCTCGTCGTTGCGACCCCAGGTCTTTCTAGAAGCCCAACCGCACATTGTAGTTCCATCCCACCAACTATGGTCCTTCATACTACTTAACCTATCTGCAGAATCAATCTCGGCTTAATGCTGACAGACTCTGGAGGATCCGGAAGACGACGTCAGAGAGCGCAGTTACCACCAGATATTGGCCCTCCCACGACAGGACTAACTGCCGGAAACTCGCAACTTCCTCGTATGGTTATATACAACCAGACGAACTGACATTCCCTAACACCGGACACCAAAACGGTCGTTTCTGTCTCTTCATACTGAACTCCCAAAAGCGTGCCTTGCTCTCTGTCATGAATTCCCCTAATACGTTCTCTCAACTCCTCCGCATAGCCCGTTTCGCATTCTTCTTCACCTGGGATCGCACCAACCACCAAGTCGACGAGAACACTCACTTTTCGCCCAACATCGTCATATTTGGTCTCTCGTCGGTCGACTCTGAAACACCCGACGAGGCCCACATAAGAGAGATACTGGCCCCAGTCCTGATTCTCGAACGGTTGGATCACGCGTCCTGTTGTAACGCTCCACAAGGCCGTTCGACTTGGGGTGTACGGAGTCGTGCGGGTCTTCTCAATCCCCAGTATCCAACACATCTCTCTGAAAACCTTCGACTCAAAGTGACGGCCCTGATCGGAATGAAGTTCCTTTGGAACTCCAAACCGACAGACGAACTAGTCTACAACTTCGCTGCAACCGTCGCGGCACATTGATCTCTTATGGCATATGCCTCTATCCAACCCCCCCCCCCCCCCCCCGGTCCGTAATCGCAAAGAACTAGGATATACGCATTCCTATCATCCGTCTCGGTCAGAGGTCCCAACACATCCAGTGCTCCCCGTTCTAGAGGAGCTCATACTTTTGTACTGTTGAAGTGGGGCTCTTTGACGTTTTAGCGGTCCCCTTCTCGCGCAGCCTACACACATGCGTAGATAGGACCTCACGTAGGCACTCATCCCACACAATAGTACCTTTCTCGAACGTTTGTAGGGTCTTATCCGCCCCAGGTGCGCTCCTGCCTTCGATGCAGCAGGTTCATCTAGCATCGCTCCGCATTTTCCTTGGTAACACAACCAGCCACTTAATAGTCTTCCCATCTCCACTCTCCAATCTTTTGACCAGAATGCCTCCGTTACTGCCAACGTGGTCCTCACTGACCCCAAAATTTCAATCAGACGACAAGGCGATCTTTCCATGGGGGTTCCCCCTCTCCACCGTCCTCTCTCTTCAGGAATGACCATTGTTTCATCCGCAACTGCGTCCTCACCTATCATCCTCTAGCGAGCGTGTCATCGTTCGGTTGTACAGTGTGTCCCCCCCAAAAAAACGCAAAACTGGTGTCAGCCGCAATAAGTTTTTGAACAAAACACAATGATTACCTTGTTCTTTATTTTAATGTAAGATAGCACTGTTCCTAACGTCCCTGAAAACTCATAGTGATGGAGTCATAGTTTTTTTTTAAAAATGAAGGAGCTGGTAACCACAAACTAGCAATGAGAACAGATTCAGTAGAGTAATATGTTGTCAATTATTTTTGGGGAATTGTGCACTTGGTGCTAAAAGCATGAAATTTGGCACATATCTAGGGCATGTCATAAGAAGACTTTTTTGCTATAGGGCATTGCAGATTTGTCCTCGATAAAATGGTGGCCATTTTTCAAAATGCTGCCATTACTTGGTATTTATCCTCTAGATTTGAGACTGAGTTGAGTAAATACAAGTGCTTTTAGCATTCGAGGCATGCATTTGATGCACATTGGCTGTTTTAAAAAGATGTTGATCCAATGGCCATTGCATGTTTATCACATGGCAGTATGAAAAGCCCTTTCTCAAAATGGCCACCCTTAACAAGCTAGTTTACATATTTGCATGAAAATAAATATGTATACCGCCTTTTTTATACAATCAATAAAGGTTAAAACAAGTTTTTATTTGAGTCATTTCAAATTGGTTGTAATACAACAGTGTGGCCATTTTCAAGATGGCCGCCATTAATATACTCTTTTATAGTCTGTTGTTGTAAACTGTACCTTTGGTTAAAGAGTCATCAAGTCTTCAAACGGGGTGTGCCTTAAAATAGGTTTAATTAAAGACACTATAGGTTATCTGAGATAACAGTAGTTTTCACTTACACCCTGCTAAACCCTGATGTATTCATCGGTTTACCGTGTAGAGATAATTTCAATCATCCTTCCTTCTTCATGTTGAATAGAGGATTTTGTAATGCCCACAATAAAACTCAACAAGCAAACCATACAAGTGGTTTGGCCCAGACTTCATTAAAAGGCATGATTTTTTTCAACTGATGTGATCCATGTTGATCCAAATTGAGAATGCGGGCAACATATGGCTACACCATATTACGCTACATGTCAGAATATGGCATTTAGGAGAAGTTTACCTCGTCCATTGCTGTACAAAAATAAAATAAACGGAGCGCTTTTGAGGTCGTGATGTATAATCATGTGCTCTCCCTCCAATGAAGGCAGCACTCAATGAACATATCAAGAGAACCACCTTAAGTCGGTTACTGTTGGGCTCAAATGATGTTGAATCTCCTGAGCTTCCAAATCCAAGTGAATGAGGATGGACTAGGAAAGTAAAAGAGTATTGGAAATCTTTGACAATCCTTCCAGAAGTTAGAAAAGTATGGCAACAATCTTCCAAGTTGTGGTTGCAAGGACGGCGCAGATGACAAGATAAATGCTTGAAAGCAGTTATTCATTGCAACTGTAGGCAAACTTGAATAATTGCCAACATTAAAAGATCTGTCTTGATATAGATGTGCACTTCGGGGTACCTTTAGATACTAACTGCAAGTTACTCTTGTTAATGAATATAACAAAACCTTATTAAGACCCTTGATGAACATGCTCCACTAGTCGTAAACATCTAGATTTCCAACTCATGCTCCTGGGATTCAGATTGCCTTGAGATTGTGAAGAAAGAACACCCTCGGCTGGAGGCGAGAGTGTCACAGATGGGCTGACAGTATGCAAGGAAGCTTACAAGGATCAGTGTTGAATACAACTTCGTCTTGCTAAAGCCAAGACGGAGTATCATAGCAAACCAATTACACATGTGACCAACGTGACCTTTGATGTAGTCAACAATAACTTCAGAGTTGAAACATACACTACGTACCAAGAATGTCCAAAAGATCGTGCTAACCGTTTTGCAGAATTTTTCCACAAAACAAGATCAAGAAGCTGACGTAACAGCCTAATGAACACTACTGTCAGTGTCTTAATTAAAACTATGATCTGTTACAGGTTAACGAACTTTTCCCATGCGGGGATCGACGTATTCCTCAAGCCTCAAGCACGCATGTAATCTGGTCATCCTGACACTGAAGAAATCCAGCTCGGACACATCACCATCCCTTCTCAAATTATCGCCTATATTCGATTTCTTGGAAAGGTGATTGAAAAAGATAGTAAATCAGTGTAGAGGGACTTATCTAGCTATAATGATCTCCCTGTTACGATGCGTCAGCAGACCTCAATTTCACAGTGCGTAGACGCATTGTTACAGACCCAGATGACATCTGATTGGTGACATTGGTGTTATTAGACTTCAGTGCCACTTTTGACACTTTGGACCATAAACGTAACCCGCTTGAAGGCTACATGTATGGAAATAACTGGGAAAAATATTTTAGTTGGGTTTTTCCTACTAATGACCAAACTCAATCTAGATCAATCAATTTGCTTTATCAGATCCTGTGGTGGTAGATGTGGAGTTCCAAAGGTCTGTGACGGGATGTATTGACTTCATCTTGTTTACTGTCCCCACTACAGGATATCAGTACTGCCCATTGATGTCTAATCTGTCGTTTACACCGATGGCAGCTCTATCTGTCTTTCCACCATTGGATTGTGATGCAGCCATAAATATTATAATGTCATGCTTTGCAGTCATCAGATCCTGAGAACATCCAACAAGTGATATTTATTAAAAGACGAACAGAGAAGTTGTGCTTTCGTTCTTATTCTTTACAAATCGACTAGTAACTCTCAGCATCCATCAGTGGCAATTCAGTTTTACATCCGAAAGCGAAGCATGGAACCTTGTTCATCTTAGACCTCCTCACTAAGAAAGAAGAACATCATGTAACAACTTATGCAATGCTGCCTGGCACTGGATAAGGAAAATTGGGTAATTTTGACAGTACCTTGAAGAAAAATGCACCATTGGATGGTCCCTGACTGGTAAATCAGGCTGGGATCTGCAACTGGTCTGATTGCCCTATGGTCTTCCAGAAAGAGACGTCCAAGGTTCAGTGAGTTCAAATGCAGCTGCTCGTGTTGTCCTTAAAATCCATTATCAAGAACATTAACATATCTACCAACTGCAATGGCCTCCACTTAAACAGAGCCTCATTAATTACTGATATTTGCTCTTTTTTCTTTGTCTTTCTATTCTTTATCGTACTCCAATCCGGTTGCCTGGGATAGTTGTTTTCATCTCAGCCATCACCAGATTAGGCAGGGTTGAGGCATCTGAATCCAGGAAAGACCAAGATTTCACCAATATCACTGTGGGGTTCATACAGACAGATCCTCACAGCTGATGATTCGAGATGTATCCCCATATGTCCTGATATGGAAGACAACTGGGTTGTCTTTCTCTTATATCTATTGGTCATACAGAGATGTTTGACATTCTACTTAAATAATTATTCCTCTTAAGAATTATTTCTTAGTTGGTAATTGAAAGTTAGATCAGTTGTTTTTCCATGAGTTTATCCTTTTGTTGAAATTGTGATATATTTGTCTTTGAATAAATTGATATGATATTATTACTCCTTTTTAAATAATTTATGTTAACATTCTAGAGGCCTCCTCATTTGGCACTAATCAAGATTATTATTATTATTATATGAAACTTGCACAAACTAGAAATATTGTTATATACACAATACAGAAAGCACATGACGGATAATCCATTTTTTTAAAAGTACCTGATATTCATGCTTTGACTACTAATCCGTGTTTTGCTGTAGACTTTTATGGGGGGGGGGGGGGTTTACGGCCAAAATTAAGAAGGGCTCTGTTTGTCAATCTTAAAATGGGTTCCGATTGACAACGGCCCCTGATTGACTTTGCAACACTGGGTAGCCATGATTTATACAACTAAAAGTGTGCATGCACCTTAAGTTAGCAGATTAACTCCCTTATTGAAGAATAGGCTTTCTTTGGTTACGGTACAGAAATCAGCGTATAATATCACAACATTGGTGCTTTACAACAAAATAGCTGTTGGCATTAGCAATACATTTCCGCCAATATAAACGAATGCACCAAAATTAATACTAATAATGGATATAGAATCGTAACCGCAACAAGGGATTCAGTGCATAGGATATATGTAAAACACTGTAAAGAGAATAATTGCCTGCCATTGTTGTTCATGTGTGACAGCCCTTTCACGGTATACCTGACTTGTGCAATAGTGTATGCTCGTACATTAGACCATACCAAACATTCAAAAGCCTCCTCCCATTTTGGAATGTTCACAATCTTTGTTATCAAACAAAACTAAACAAAATCAATCCTTAAAATATGTTTTGAGTTTATCAGTCTGGCAAAGCAAAGAAAAAAACAAGCAATGGTGACGATTTTTAAATGTCTGCCAATGGTTATCGATTGCCTATGTACAGGTTGTATTTGGCATTGGCTGTGAAACATAAATGTCTGCACTTAGTAAATCAAACAAATGGTATTAATTGCTATTTAAGGTTATTTGGCATTGGCTGCGTGATAAGATATGCTTTTTGTTAGAAAACATCTGCATAGTCAGTGGATGAAATGAAAATGGGTAAAATAAAGTAATGGCAGCCATTTTGGAAAAAGAATGCCATTTTGGAAAATGGCCACCAATTTCTGTTACAGAAAGTTACCCAAAATAAATTTCTATCTTGGGCATTGATCTGGGGCTACCACACCAAACAAAAACAAAACACATTTAGTCCATCAAAAGAAGCTAAACTACCAGAAAATGGCAGCCATTTTGGAGAAAATGGCCGCCATTTTTTAACACGAAAAATCTGCGATTTTGCCCCTATAGCCAAAAAAATCTTTCTCGAACATGCCCAAAACTGTGTGCCAAATTTCATGCTTTTAGCACCAAGTGCACAATTCATGCACATATCTAACCATCTACTAAATGCAAAATACAATATTGATTGAAATCAAATTTACTTGCCAAAATTTCATGCAAAACAACTTCTGCTGGGTCAAATGACGGCATTTACATAATTATTGACATCTCATTTTATAAACTTTATGATGGATAACTCTTGTGTGCCGTCACAAATGATGAATGAATGATAGCTCTAACATGTGTCTATTTGGACAAAAATTACGAAGTGTTAGTTGATCATACATGCCTAATTCCATCTTTTAAGTAGGTTAAAATGCATGTTATTAGCTGTTATTACAATGGAAACACTCATATGTTAATATGTTGCAGTACTGTCTTTAAAAAAAGAAAATGGTGGGTGGGACGTTAGGAGATTCATTTTGGTGGTTATGGGCGCAAAAAAACGTACAGTGCCGTTATTTGTAGTTAATTGCGCCTGAATTTGGTTAAATGAGTCCTGTAGGTTACTTGACTGTTGGGGTCATATCTTAAAACAATATGACTCTACCTTTATACACTTTTCAGGGGACAGTAGCTATTACAGTCCTATGTTACCTTACAACCATAATAAGTTAGTCAGTGCTTTTGTTCAAACCTTATAGGGCCGCTGTCACCAAAGTGTTGAGTTTTTTGGACACACGGAGAGTTACATTCGAACTTGAACTACTACCGGGCCAGGGTGTCTATCCACTCCAGGCTCTGGCCAGCCTGCGCCAGCAGAATGAGACTGCGGCCATCATCAACTTCAGACTTCTTAGCACTCCCGGTCGCCCTCGAGATTGACCCCCATAACACCTCCGACCAAGGACCTTCCGATAGCCTCCCCGTCGCATCACGCCTGTTCGGTTGGCACCCGATCTCACACGTCGTCGATTCCGGCCGCTTTATAATGATATTATTATCCTTTTAAATAATTATGTTAATGTCTAGAGCCCTCTAATTTGGGCAACATATCAAGATTATTATTATTATTATATGAACTTGCACACAAACTTAAAATATTGTTATATACAGCAATACAGAAAGCCAAAGAAGGAAATCAATTTATTTTAAAAGTTACCTTGATATTCATGCTTTTGACTAATAATCGTGTTTGCTGTAGACTTTACGGCCAAAATTAGAAGGTTGCTCTGTTTGTCAATCTTAAAATGGGTTCCGTATTGACAAGGGCCATGATGGACTTTGCAACACTGGGTACCCATGATTGATACACCAAAAAGTGGCATGCCCTTAAGTTAGCCATTAACTCCCTTATGAAGAATTGATATCTTGGGTACGGTACAGAATCAGCGTATAATATCACATCATTGGTGACTTTACAACAAAATGAGCTGTTGGCATTAGCAAACATTTCCGGCCAATATCAACCCTAATTAGCACCCAAAATTTAATAATAATAATGGATAAGATCGTAAACCGAAACAGGGACTCAGTGCATAGGATATATGTAAAACACTGGTAATGAGAATAATGCCTGCCTGTTGTCATGTATGTGGCAGCCCTTTCACGGGTTATACCTGTAATTGTGCAATATTGTAGCTCGTATCATTAGACCATACCATAACATAAAAGCCTCCTCCCATGTTGGAAATGTTCACAATCTTTTGTTATCAAACAAACGACAAAAATCCATTCGTAAATAGTTTTGAGTTATTTCAGTTGCAAAGCAAAGAAAAAAAACAGCAATGGTGACTATTTTTAAATGTTGCATTTGTATCGATAGCCTATTTACAGGTTGTATTGGCCAGTGGCGTGTAACATAAATGTCGGCACTTAGTAACATCAAAACCAACATTGGTATTAATTGCCTATTTACAGGGATTTTTCTTTTTGCCTGCTGCGTGATAAAGATATGCTTGGTAGGAAAAAATCTGCATATCAGTGATGAAAAATGGTAATAATAAAGTAATTGGCAAGCCATTTTTGGAAAAAGAAATGCCCATTTTGGAAAAATTGGCCACCATTTTCTGTTACAGAATAGTTACCCATTAACTAAATTTCTATTTGGGCATTGCTCTGGGTACCAAAACCAACAAACAAAAACATTTAGGTTCCATCAAAAGAGCTAAGAATACCAGAATATGCAGCCATTTTGGAAAAATGCCGCCATTTTTGTTACACGAAAAATGCGATGCCCTATACCAAAATCTTCTTATAACATGCCCAAATGTGTGCCAAATTTCATGCTTTTATCACCACGTGCACAATTCATGCCACATATCTACTCTACTATTTGGCCCATTGGCCTGAAATCAAATTTATATGCTGCCATATTTGTACACCATTTTAATATTTTTTTGTGAGTTTTTTTTCAATGTCTCTTATTCCTCTTCTACAAAAGACAGCATGCGTGACAGATGTTACCATTTCAAAACATACTCAAGTTTAAATATGACAATGATTTAATGATATAAATTAAACCCTAAATTCAACTATGCCTTGGGGCAAACTGAAACTGTATGTTTTCTGGAGTGTACTTGTGAGTTATCCACCTATATTTTGTCACAGCTATGGATCATTGAGTGAATCAGTTTAAATGTGTTTCATTGGCAAAACAAATACATTCATCTCTGATTATGTTAGCTGGTAGGCCTATAGCGGCTAACATATTGTGGATTCTTTATGGGAACGCTACTCTGTTAAATGCTTGGGCTGATGTAAAGCAAACTTGGACAGAAGAACTACTGACCCAAGTCTCATGGCGTGTTCATGGTTTCTGGTCTGTGATCATCTATGGCAATTAAAGGGGCATTCTATGAAAATTTATAAATTTCTTCATTTAGCTGCAAATCTTGAGGCTACCACAAACACCAGATTCATTCACAAGATAGAAGCTTCATCATATGCAGTGTTCACAAATTGGGTCCAAATGTCACAAATACTGTTACTCTTAAAGGGGCATTCTCTGAAAATGTAATAAATGCCTTTTGGCCTTTATACTATAACTCGCTACAAATGTAACTCGCCTGAAGTTATTGCCAGAAGTTGTTGTAAATACTTGCCTACCAGCTCCAGTTACAATTGTTACTAGTCTCTTGGCCTTTCAACCCTTTCAGTCTTAATGACATCTATTCATCTTCTGAAACCATGGCTCCTACCATACTACTACCATTGTACCTTTGGGAGAAGGGTACGTGTTGCCTCATGCTTAAGCTCAAGAATCCCACAGTGGGTGTAAGAAAAAAGATCGTAAGGGTATGTTTTGGTAATAGGATCTTGGAGCTATCCTGCCACATACTTTACCGGGGATCGGATCCCGGAATTTCTCAATATAGGGGGCGCCAACAATTTACGGTCCGTTGTTTTGAAAATTTCTGAACATTCTGAAGAGCGGGGAAGAACATACTGCGACCGCTGGGCGTCCCAAGCAGATCTACAAACAAATGCGCTCGGCGCCCTGTTCCGTATTCTTAGTCCTAAAGGTGCCGCCCTGTGCCGTAAAAATAGGCATTTTTTATAATTTTACCGGGCGCCCGAGGCGCTCTAATGCAACGCCTGGCTCCCATGTACTCTCTGCAAAAATAGAGGGGGCGCGCGTCAGGGGCGCCCCCCTCTAAAACCGCCCCTGCTTTTAAGAGTAAGTCCCAAAGGCAAGCTTTGCACAAACAACTTATCTTTTATTTCAGGCCAATTGGCCAACAGGCCAATGGGCCAGGCCATGTTTTGTACATGCTCTCAAATTGCTGATAAATATCTTGTAAGTTTAACGTCATTTACAAGAGCTTGTGTTCACTGCTGCAGTGAAAATATATACAGCAACAATAAAGCAACAAAGCAGGTCATTGACGAACAAAATTCGGCATGGATGCACCGCTGTATAGTTCAATACAGGAGATGACAATGACGAAATGACTCAAAATGTGGCGAAAAAACAAGCAACAGCTAAAATACAATACACAGTTAGATCTAGGGTTACTTACAGATCTAATACCAATAAACAGAGTCAGATTGCTGAGATATATCTTATAAATTTAGTGTCATTTACGAGAGCTTATGTTTACTGCTACAGGTCGGGATCAGTGCCATTATACCGACGATATTGACAGGATCTGGCTTATGTCGAACCACATTTTGCTCAAATTTCCTTTCCAAGACCTGATTTGT